>ML322181.1:1467-70195 GCA_005239505.1 Nicotiana paniculata | reverse complement strand
AAGCGACCGTGCTAGAACCACGGAATTCGGGAGTGCCTAACACCTTCTCCCGGGTTAACAGAGGCCACTGATGGCCAGGGTATTCGTCTTTAGAATGAAACTGTGTCGCAGCTGGAACGGAAGTTGTTAAAGTTTCAAGAAGAGCTTGATCAAGTTCGGAATCTGGAAAACCTGTCATTCTCCCTCAACGTCCCAGACGTCAACATCCAGAATCCTACACCTCCTCAAAACATCCCAAAGCAGCAAAATCAACCCGCAGCTCATCATCACACCACCCCACCAAAGAACCAAACTCTTCTAGCACACTGCAATGCCTGCCATACTCCAAACAATACTCCACTGCTTATCCTAGAACCTCAGAACTCCACAATGACCATTTCCACACTCATGCGCCAGGCCACCATAACAATCCCATCTACGTGGAGACCGTGCCACACTCCACTCCCCCTATCACATACACACCTGAGTCTGATGAAAAGTACCTGCTTATCAAGAGCTTGGCCAAGGAACTTAGGAAACTGACCAACCGGGTTCAAGGCATCGAGGTAATTAAGGGAGTTGAAGGGTTGAACTATGAAGACCTCTGCATACAGCCCGATGTCGAACTGCCCGAGAGATACAAACCTCCTAAGTTTGAAATGTTTGATGGTACAGGTGATCCAAGGGTCCATCTGAGAACTTATTGTGACAAGCTGGTTGGAGTAGGGAAGGATGAAAAGATCCGCATGAAGCTGTTCATGAGGATCTTGAAAGGATATGCATTGTCTTGGTACATCATCCAAGATCCCAAGAAATGGTCGAATTGGGTGAGCATGGTATCAAACTTTATGGACAGATTGAGGTTCAACACAGAGAACGCACCAGACGTGTTCTATATTCAGAATTTGAAAAAGAACCCCACAGTGACATTTGGCAAGTACACTACTCGTTGGAGTTCCGAAGCTGCCAAGGTCAGACCCAGCTTAGAAGAGAAGCAGATGAACAAAGTTCTTTGTCCGGGCCCAGGACCCACAGTACTATGAACGGTTGATGATGTTTGAGAACCACAAGTTATCCGACATTATCAAATTAGGTGAACGGATTGAAGAAGGTATCAAGAGTGGTATGGTCACAAATTTTGAAGCCTTGCAAGCTACAAATAAGGCTTTGCAGTCTGGTGGTGTGTCTAAGAAAAGAGACGTGGGAGCAGTGATGGTTGCACAAAGAACCAAATCCCCACTCACATATCAAACAACCCCAAATTACCAAGCACCCTTATACCAAGCTCCACCACCAACTTATCAATCACCTCTACCACCGACATATCAACCTACTTCACCCAGATACTCACAACCAGCTCCTGTCTACCATACTTACAATTCTCAACCATCTCATTACCTATCACCCTATACCCGTCAAAACTTCCCTAGGCCTCGTCCTGATTTTGATCGCAGACCTCCAAAACAGTATACCGCCATCGCTGAACCCATCGACCAGCTGTATGAGAAGCTCAAAGTTGCTGGTTATGTCACCCTCATCCCCACTGCAACCCCTGAGAATCCTTCTCAATGGGTCAACCCAAACAAGTCATGTGCATACCACTCCGGCATGAAGGGGCACACCATTGATGAATGCCGCTCTTTGAAGGACAAGATACAATCCCTGATTGACAACAAGGTCATCGTGGCAAAGGAAATCCGCTCCAAATGTCCGCAACAATCCTCTTCCGGACCATAAGGGTGGAGGCATCCACTTTATTGAAATAGAAGATGATTGGGACCCCGAGGGATCAATCGGGTTGATTGCAGTAGGCGATGATCCAAAGAAACTTGCACTCACTCTCAACCCGATCATAGTCCAAATTCAACCGTCTGAGGATGCTGAGGTAAAATGTCCATGCCTCTTGAGTTTGAATCAGCGTCACCTGCAAAGATACCAATATCGACTGAAGTTGAGTTCGTGTCTCCGAAAAATGCACCCGCACCATTCGAGGTTGCAGTCTTGCCACCCAAGACACATGTTCCATTCGAAGTGAGGGTATCTGCGCCAATCACGGTGGCGATATCGACCACGCCACCTTTCTATACAAATATTGTACCATGGGACTATATAGCCGAGCGAGAAGGAAAGGCAAAGTCAAGACTGAAGAAGATGTTGCAGCGTAGGGTATGACAAGAACTGGTAGAGTCTACACCCCTGAACATCTGGCTGAATCCAGCAGGCAGGCTTCCAATCTGCCTCCCATTATCGAGACAGGTCCGGATGACCTTTGGAGGAAAATACAGGCTAAGGAGTATTCGGTCATCGACCAGCCGAACAAAACACCAGCGCAAATATCCATCCTCTCTTTGCTGGAGAATGATAAGACACACATGAATGCTTTATTGAAGGTGTTGAACAAAGCCTATGTGCCAAACAACATCACTAGTGGAGAAATGGCTAATATGGCGGGCCAAGTGTTTGAGAGTCACAAGATCACGTTCCATGAGAACGGGCTGCCTCTTGAAGGGTTGGGCCATAACAAAGCACTGCACATCACTGTGTAATGCGAAGATTATTTCATCACCAGAATCCTGATCGATAGAGGATCCAGTCTTAACATCTGTCCGCTGATAACGCTCAAGAAATTGGGTAAAGGGCTGCATGAGATAAAGGATGGAGAAATCAATGTGAAAGCCTTCGATGAATCTCAGAGGTCACCATTGGTGAGGTCATCCTATGCCTTCAAATGGGTCCAACCTGGTTCGAGGTGGACTTCCAAGTGATAGATGTGCCAGCGTCCTACAATATGTTATTGGGACGACCCTGGATCCATACTGCTGGGGCAGTAGCATCAACGGTACATCAGGCAGTGAAGTTCGAGTCGAACCACCAAGAGGTGATTATTCATGGTGACGGTAGCAACCATATTTATAGTCGACGGACTATCCCAGTGATTGAAGGAAGAAGGAAGCCAGGCAGAGAAACTTACCACCACATTGAACGGGTCAACACTATCGACAAAGACAAATGGTGGGATAGCAAGATCGCAAGTACGATGAATTGGCGAGGGTACAAGCCAGGTAAAGGGCTCGGAAAGAACCTTCAGGGGATTTCCAAACCTATCAAACTCAAGAAGCACGACACCACTTTCGATTTGGGATACGAATACACTTGGGAAGAATTCAAAAATTGGTCGCCACCATGGCACGGTCCTTATTACCCTTTGGAGCAACCAATACCGCATCTGGAGCAGACCTTCCAACAGGCCGATGTTATTTATGGATCAGACGAAGAAGAAGCACTTGAAACAATGAGGAACTTGTTTCTGGAGGACAATGATATGGAATGTTGTGTTATTATCGAGGAGGAGGGGGAGGAAGGCCCTTCCATACAGGCTGTGAGCAGAGGGACGTACCTCAAGAATTGGACTGTCAGGACAACCAAAGCCCGACGAGCCTTGGGGTAGCAAGGCTAAAACGAGCGCTATCCATTATTTTTCTTTACAAAATGATTTCCTTTTTTCGCATTTTAATTCCTGCAATAAGATCTTTAATGTTCAAAACAATCATTCAGTTTATCAAAAGCATTTTTTAATTTTTCTTATGAATCAATATTTATTGCTATCATTTTTTCTCTCATTACTTTACATATGCAACATTACTATTACCTGTCTTGATGAACCGATGACTGTGACATGCAATGAGACAACACAACAAACTAATGTAGATTCAGAAAAAGATGACATACCTGACGAGATTGTCAAAGAAGTTGAGAATTTTGAGAACAGGTCTAAGTCCAATCTGGACGAGACTGAAATCATCAACCTGGGAGATTCAGAAAACATCAAGGAAACACGAATCACCATTCATTTGTCGCTGTCAGAAAAGAAAGAATACGCAGAATTTCTAAAGGAGTATGAGGACATATTCGCCTGGTCGTACGACGACATGACTGGTCTAAGTACGTCTATTGTGGCTCACAAATTGCCAACCAATCCAATGTGTCCACCGGTAAAACAAAAGCTCAGGAAGTTCAAACCCGACATGAGTTTAAAAATCAAAGAAGAAGTCACCAAGCAGATCAACGCCAAGGTTCTCAGGGTAGTTGAGTACCCGACATGGTTAGCCAACATTGTGCCAGTACCAAAGAAGGATGGGAAGGTCAGAGTCTGTGTCGACTTCCTGGATCTCAACCGAGCTAGTCCGAAAGACGACTTCCCTTTGCCAAATATACATATCCTGATTGATAATTGCGCCAAGCATGAATTAAAATCATTTGTGGATTGCTTCGCTGGTTATCATCAGATCTAGATGGATGAGGAAGATGCTGAGAAAACGGCTTTTATTACGTCGTGGGGGGGTGTACTGTTAATTGATCATGCCATTCGGCCTGAAGAATGCAGGGGCCACCTACATGAGGGCTATGACCACCATCTTCCACGACATGATTCACAAGGAGATCGAGGTATACGTGGATGATGTTATTATAGAGTCTAGGAAAGCCACTGACCACATGGAAGATTTAAGGATGTTCTTCAAAAGGTTGCGGAAATACAATCTGAAGCTGAACCCCGCGAAGTGTGCATTCGGGGTTCCTGCTGGAAATGCTCGGGTTCATTGTCAACCGCCGAGGGATAGAATTGGATCCGTCAAAGGTCAAATCCATTCAAGAACTACCACCGCCAAGGAACAAGAAAGATGTGATAAGTTTCTTGGGGAGAATTAATTACATCAGCCGATTCATAGCACAATCTACAGTTATCTGTGAGCCGATCTTCAAGATGCTGAAGAAGGACGCCGCAACAAAGTAGACCAATGATTGTCAAAAGGCTTTCGACAAAATCAAGGCATACATATCAACACCACCAGTCTTGGTACCGCCTGAGCCATGTATACCTCTGTTACTCTACCTTGCAGTGTTAGATGGAGCTTTCGGCTCGTTTTGGAGCAGCACGATGAAACAGGAAGAAAGGAGCAAGCCATTTATTATCTCAGCAAGAAGTTCACTCCGTACGAGGCCAGATATTCTCTATTGGAACGTACTTGTTGTGCTTTGACTTGGGTAGCTTAGAAGTTGAGGCATTACTTCTGTGCCTACACAACGTATCTCATATCGAGAATGGATCCATTGAAGTACATCTTTAAGAATCCCATGCTCACTGGCAAGCTAGCTTAGTGGCAAATCCTGCCGAGTGAGTTCGATATTATCTATGTGACCCAGAAAGCGGTCAAGGGACAAGCACTGGCAGACCATCTTCCTGAGAACCCTGTAGACAGAGAATGCGAACCTCTGAAAATGTATTTTCCTGATGAAGAGGTATCATTCATAGGAGAAGACATTGCAGAATCCTATGACGGTTGGAGAATGTTCTTCGATGGAGCAGCGAAATTCAAGGGAATAGGCATTGGAGCAGTCCTAATATCAGAAACCTGGTCAGCATTATCCGGTATCTGCCAAACTTAGATTCCCCTGCACCAACAATATGGCAGAGTATGAAGCCTGTATCTTAGGGCTCAACATGGCCATTGACATGAACGTCCATGAGATGTTAGTGATCGGTGACTCAGATTTGCTGGTACATCAGGTACAAAGAGAGTGGGCTACCAAGAATTCCAAGATGTTGCCGTATCTGCACCACGTACATGAATTTAGAAAGAGGTTCACGAAGATAGAATTTCGGCATATCCCCATAATCCAGAATGAGTTCGCCGATGCATTGGCTACTTTGTCCTCAATGATCCAACACCCGGACAAGAATTTCATTGATCCTATTCCTGTAAAGATCCATAATCAGCCAGCTTATTGTGCCCATGTCGAAGAGGAAGCAGACGGAAATTCTTGGTTTCATGACATCAAGGAGTATTTGGAAAAAAGATATTACTCAGAGCTTGCGAATCCCACTCAGAAACGCACACTTCGAAGACTATACAACAACTTCTTTCATAGCGAAGGAATCCTATATAGGAGGACTCCCGATTTGGGATTATTACGTTGTGTCGAAACAAAGGAAGCATCCCAGCTGCTAGAGGAGATTCATGTTGAGACCTGTGGCCCGCACATGAACGGTTTTGTTCTGGCAAAAAAGATACTCCGAGCTGGTTACTTCTGGATGACTACGGAAATGGATTGCATCCAGTATGTACGGAAATGCCACCGTTGTCAGATACACACATATATGATAAAGATACCTCCAAACAAGCTCAACGCAACAAGCTCACCATGGCCTTTCGCCGCCTGGGGTATGGACGTTATTGGACCAATCAAGCCTGCCGGCTCCAACGGACACAGGTTCATTCTGGTAGCCATCGACTATTTCACCAAATGGGTCGAATCAGCATCCTACAAAGCAGTGACTAAGAAAGTCGTGGCAGACTTTGTCTGCGACCGTATTGTTTATCGATTCGGGATTCTTGAGTCAATCATCACCGACAATGGTTCCAATCTCAACACTGACCTGATGAAAGCTATGTGCGAGGTTTTCAAGATCAAACACAAGAATTCCAGAGCTTACAGTCCTCAGATGAATGCAGCTATAGAAGCTGCCAACAAAAACATCAAGAAGATATTAAGAAAGATGATAGAAAGGCACAAGCAGTGGCACGAGAAGTTATCATTTTCCTTATTGGGATATCGCACCACAGTTCGCACCTCAACAGGGGCAACTCCCTATATGCTAGTTTATGGTACTGAGGCTGTTATTCGTGCCGAAGTTGAGATTCCATCTCTAAGAATTATACAAGAAGCTGAGCTCAGCGATGCAGAATGGGTAAAGAGTCGTTATGAGCAACTAGCCCTTATAGACGGAAAGAGAATGAATGCAGTCTGTCATGGTCAACTTTATCAGAATAGAATGACCCGAGCCTTGAACAAGAGAGTCAAGCTTAGACAGTTCATACCGGGGCAGCTGGTGTTGAAGAAGATATTTCCATATCAAGACGAAGCCAAAGGGAAGTTCTCTTCCAACTGGTAGGGTCCGTACATGGTTCACCGGGTACTGACAGGAGGAACACTTATACTCGCAGAAATGGACGAAGAAGTCTGGCCGAAACCAATCAATTCAGATGCAGTCAAACGCTACTATGTGTAATCTTTATGCTTTCTCAATGATGTAAATTGAACTACGCTTGACCTAATTCACGTTTAAGAGGGGATACGTAGGCAGCCCTATGGGTTCGGTCACAATTCAATAAAAATTTTCATTTTTCCCCGCAATTGGAAGCTGGGGCAGAATTTTTAAGAGGACCCTCAAAATTCTGAAGCAAGATCAGCCAATCACCGCATGAGCAACAACCAGAAGCATTCATCCATCAAACTGGGGCAGAATTTTGAGGAGGACCCTCAAAATTCCGTAGCAGGAGAGGTTGCAATGTCCCGAGCCGTGTCACAGTCGTCGGTTCATCCCAAAATTATTTTTTAATTATGCATTATGCTTTTACAAAACATACATGTTTGTTTTTGAAACAACTTTGTTTAGCAACACTACCCCAATAATACAGACAATATCATCAGATTAAGCCCAACAAGTCAAGAAAAGCCAGCAGGGATACAAACTAACCCCCCGTTTATAGAACTCACGATCTTTCTTTGGTTGCAAATACTAAGGTTGCAAAACCCCTACACGAAATGTCTGCCCAGGTGACAAACGTTGTCCAAAATACGACTCACCAAAATTGCTGCACTTGCCGACGTTCGCACATGCCTCAATGTTCCGTAGTCACAATGCTCTCAATAATCACAATGCCGCAATTCATCACTAGCTAAGAATTCCTACTGTCATTTTATTTCTTTCATAAGGCTACCTTTATGCCTTCCGAGGTTAAGCTCTACCTCCATCTACATTTTTCTTGAGGCTACTATTCTGCCTTCCGAGGTTAAGCTCTACCTCCATCTACATTTTGCATAAGGTTACTATTCTGCCTTCCGAGGTTAAGCTCTACCTCCATCTACATTTTGCATAAGGCTACTATTCTGCCTTCCGAGGTTAATCTTTACCTCCATCTACATTTTGCATAAGGCTACCTTTCTGCCTTTCGAGACTAAACGCTGTCTCCATCTGCATTTGTATCTTTGCATAAGGCTACTATGCTGCCTTCCGAGGTTAAGCTCTACCTCCATCTACATCATTGCATAAGGATACAGTTCTGCCTTCCGATACTAAGCACTGTCTCCATCTACATTGCATAAGGCTACCATTCTGCCTTCCGAAGCTAAGCTCTGCCTCCAATTTACCTTTCGTGACTAACCACTGTCTCAAGCACTATTTACTTCGCTTTCCTTTCGGGCTAAGCTCTGTTATTTTATTCGCAAGACTAAGATCTGTCTCATCATCATCATTCTACTGCATCTGTATGGGCTGAAATATCGCCAACTCATCCAAAGGCGTCATCGTTCGGAGGCACCATTTTCATGGCCCTATAACACCATGCCATGGCCTGAGGATCTCTTCCGACCTCTGCATATCATTATTCAAAGGCGTCATGGTTTGGAGGCACCATCCTCATGACCCGAGAACATCATCTTCATGGCCTGTGAATCCTGCATAAAGCACATAGCCCAGGATGTCATGGTCTGAAGACGTCATCCTTAACCGTCCAAAGACATCATTCATGGTCCAATGGGAATTTGCATCATGTTTAAATTACGCACAATATATGCTTGTATTATTTATTTGCAGGTAATGCGGCAAGCAAACTGCCATCCCGGCAGGAGCGGTTCCGCTCCAGTTCTCCTAACTACCATGTAAGCCGCTTATTCAATCAGTCCCAAATGTCGCGTCCGTTCTTGTAAGAAATTTCATCGGTATACTTCTCCAATGACTCCTGAACTACATACGTCCTGATTCCTGTAAAACCAGGGATATGTAGGCAACTCAGAAACAGGGTGCGGCTGGAATCTCTCCAAACCATTTCAGTCGGTCAAAATTGGCCATCATATCTTTACCCGACAACTCTTTCATCCTTCCTAGGTAAAGAGGGGAAGCTGTTGATACCTAATTTTTCCTTAAATTATTTTTTAACTTGCATATATGCCTTCAAAATCAGGTTTTCAAAGCAATTGGTATTTTTCTATAGTTTTACCATATTTTTATTAATTTATTTTTAATTCATCTCGTGTTTTCATTTCTAATATTAGTTATAAATTGCATTACAAATAATTTCAAAAATATTTCTTGACTTAATATATTATTTTTAATTCTATTGAGACCAAATTATTTCACAATTAGGCAGATTGGCACTCTTTGGCTGTACTTGCAATAACTTTGTAATTATAGCCTAACCATATGTTTTATACTATTTTTATCCAATAATTAGTCGTTTGAATTTTGTAATACTTATTAATAATTGTAATTTAATTTACTAAGCATCAATTTTATTTTTTATAATTATTACCTATTTTTATAAATTATTTATCTATTTTTAATTGGGTATTTATTAGTTAGCAGCTACTATTTAAATCCTAGCCTAATTAATCCGGATCCCTAACCCATTTAAATAACTCAAGAGACCCCCCAAGCCCAATTCCTATATTACCCGGCCCAATCCAGATTAAATCTCAACCGTTGATCAAATTTGATCAACGGTCCAGATAATTCCTTCCATTATTAAACCTAAGACTACCCTTTCCCCCTTTTCATTTCCCCCTCACCCTCTATCGTCTCAACTCTCATCTCTCTCATCTTCTCTCTAAACCTTTTGTCTACTGAGCCTTGTTTCTCTCTTCTCCGGCCACCTCCTCGCCGGAAACCATGGAGGTTTCACCTCTCACCAGCCTCATGGCTCCATCCTTCGCCTTGTGTCACCGTTTGAGGGTTCTCAGGTGAACCAGAGTCAGTTCGACTCCCATCTCCGGTCTCATGCCATCTTTTCCGGCCACTTATGTCCGCTCGAGTAAGATCTTTACATTTTCCGGCCAAACGCCGGTAATATTTAAGTTTTCTTCTTCTTCTTTGGGTTTTCTATGGAAACCCTAGCTTTAAATCCTCCGATATTTTTAGATCTGTGACGGATCTATGTGTCTTTTAAGGTTCTCACATGTTTCCTAAAAAGATTTCTTTGATTTCAAACGATTTTCTCATTTTCCAGACTAGGGTTTCAAAACCCTTTTGCAAAACGATTTCTTTCTGATTTTTAGCAATTACTTTATGATTTTAGCATATTTAAACATCACCTGAGCTTTTCTTTTTGTTCGATTTATTTTGTTAAGAAACCCTAATACTTCTGCTTTCAATCTGGAAGTTCAAATCTGTTTGCAATGATGTTTGTGTGTCTCTCATGAACTTTCTGGACTTTTATGAATGTCCTATGTGTTCTATGCTTCTTGCTCTATTTTGTTGCTAAGGTTTCTAAATCTCTACAGTCCTCTTAACTACTTGCTTAGGGTTTCTATAGTTTTGTTCAACACATGTTATTTATCGTTTAATAGGTCTGACTATTCGTTTTATTGATTGTTTACATGATAGTTTATACTGATTTTGTGTATTCTCCTTAGACCGGCAATACTTTCCTTAAAAACTGTGATTTTATGTATTTTATTTATAACTCTTTACTAATTTTGAATTATTTCCTTGTTTGTGTTATACTTTCCTTGCTTAGCCTTGATTCCCTGTGATTTTAATCTCATTCGAGATCCCCTTGACTAATTTTCAGAATTAAAATCATACTCTACTTTATTTTAGTGTGTATGAATATGCTGTCAGTTATTTAACATGTACTTTCCTTAATTATGTATTATGTAATTAGTCTTTATTACATGCCAGATGCTTTTACTACTCCTATTATGGTAAGATCAACCTTATAATTGATTATTTTCCTTGTTTGATACAACTTGTGTCCGTTTACTATGACTCCCTAATTAAAAGAAGTCCAAGTCTTAATAGATTCTAATTGGGATTATTCCTATAACTGTGTACTTCTTACCTTATTCTTCTGCCTGTTTAAAACTATAAATACCTCTGCTCTTTCATTAGCAAGACGCGAACAAGACATTGTTCTGAACTCTCTCACACACATATACATTCTCTCTTGTTATTCTTGTTGTTTACTTGCTATTCTCAGTCGGCTGCAAGCCTAAACCGAGAAACTATACACTCTACTTCTCTGCACTCTACTGTTCTTCACTCTGCTGCTCCTCACTCTGTACTTATTCTCTCATTTAACTGGTATGTTTTCAGTTTAACTTAAAGCTTCAAAACAACATGTTTCTTTTGGTATTACAGTTCCTTTTATTTCTACTATGCTTTTACTTATGGTTCTGTTGTGTACCCTGTAATTAGCATGTCTACTTTCACTTTACTAGTATGATTGTTAAGCTGTCCTATCCTTCTTTAGATTCAGGATGTTATCTCCCCTGGCACACCCCTCAATCTGATTCTGTTAGTTTCTGTCCGGAACCTATTTATGAAGAAACTGTTTCTGTGGTTGTTAAGTGCTGTAATACCTTAGTACTTCTCTGGTGCTAACTTGTATGCAAATCTATACCCATGTGTGTCATACTTGTCCCCTACCCCTCAGTTCCTGCTTGTGAGTGTTAAACTGATTTGGTTCTTGTTTCTTGCCCTATATGTACTGTTCTGATCCTGAGACTCTGATTGTCTTACCCTCTTCCCTTTCAAACTATCTTCACTAAGTAACATGCTTGTTCTTCAAAACTTATTTCAAACAAGTTGTTTCAAAAGCTATTTTCCTACTTGATCTTTTCAAAACTATGAGCACTTTCACTATACTCTTAGACATTAGGTTCTGCCCCTCTTGTGTGAGCATTGCCTTGGGACCCTTGAGCTCTCTCTGAACTTTGACACACAAGAGTTGGCCTTTCCACACTGCACTTACTTCATCTTGGCTATGAAATCTGGGTGTGAGCACTGCTCGAGATCCTTTGAGATCCTTAGGGAACTCTGACACACCTGGATCATGTGAAAGACTGTGAATAGAATGGCAATGATGCATCCTAGAGATTCTGGGCCTATCAGTAGGCTCCCTATAGTATAACTTCTTCTTTTTCTTTATTTAGTTGTGTAATTCATGCAATGGCCTATAATAATTATTTGTAAACAACTATTAGGGATGGATAGTGCAAAGGGAAAAAGGTAGTTAGGCATGTTATAAATATTAAATGGTAGAAACCATGCTATTAGGTTTACATTCCTTATTTGCGCACTAGAATCATGTTTAGGATCAACATGTGCAAAACATGTCATGCATTAGAAATCATGCTATTTAGGCTTTATGAACACTGTTTCAGCATCTTGTTTCTGTAATGTCATTCATCACTTAGAAAAATTATGTGATAGGGTAAATAATGTTAATAATTGGTATCTTCTGCAATCATGTTTCATATTGCTATGCGCACTTAGAAATCCTATCCCTAGGATAACACTAACAAACTGTACTCTTGCATATTCCGAAATCATGCATAATGTTGTGAGCATTTAGAAATCCTACTTAGAATTCTGCATATGCATCATTCTACATCCCTACCTGTGCATTAGATACCATGTTTTAGGATTTCATTCATACTCGCTTAACAACACCTAGTCTAACTACCGGTGCATGTAATCAGCCATAAAGAAATAAAACCAGCACTATCCTTTGTGATTAGTGTTCAACTGTCAGCATGTTTAAAACTAGTAGGCAAGCCTGATTAATACTTCCTCTCTGAGTTATGCAATAAATCTGTCTTTGTGTTATCACTTAAATACCATGCTTAGGATTTGAACCTGGATCTGGACTTTAACTGTGTTTGAGTCATGCTGCTTATTTGCATTACCTATGGAGGTATACTTGTGCCTTTTTTCTGCTTTTCTATGTTTCCCCCTAATTGCAGTCATACATGTTCTTATCTGTCGCCTTAGTATTTTTCCTTCAAACCTGAGGGTCTGCCTAGAACATCCCTTATAGGATAGAAGTCCTAAATTCCTCCGGGACTAATAGGAAGAGACGGGTAACAGCATGCAATAGAGGTCGAGACCAACACTCGATTTAGTTACTTTTCACGGGGTGGGAAAGGGTAGAATATGGATATGATGACCGGTACGCTAATACCACGTGTAGCCCCTCTTTGAGGAGTGATTACCGGGTATTGTACTGATGTGATCCATATTATTATAAACCTAGGATACCCTTTATATGCTTAGATCGTAATCCTTTCAAAATCTAACCTTCTTTACTATTTTCAAACATTTACATGCTTAAGACTTAAATCCCCTCTTATTTGAGCCTTTATTTTTTTGTTTGCTAAGCCGTACAAATTCACAAAAGCTGTTTGGTCGGGAACCACACTTGTGGATGCTGAGGGGTGCCTAACACCTTCTCTTTAGGATAATTTCAAGCCCTTACCCTATCTCTGGTTAACAATGTAGTTGTAAATGAACCCCTATGGTTTTTTAACGCACCTTTAAAAATCGTTAGGTGGGGACTCTCAAAAACACAAACCCCTTTTCCAAAAGGAAAGAGTTGTAACAACCGAATGTCATAAACCCGATCTCCGCAAGGAAAGAGGGGGCGCGACAATATTGATAAGAATGTTTTTCCGAAGTTAGCGATTAGGTTAAAAATAAAGGATTGCTAACCATCATATTATCCTATAAATTATAACATACACCAATTAAATAAAATGTTAGTCGAATACGCTCATATATAGTTCATCATTTCGAGCTTGACATTGGATTTTTAACTCATCGACATGGGATAAGAATTTTATACTGATCGATTAAGACACACGTACAAGCACGTGACCAGAAACTAGTTATTATAAAAGCCCGAATAATTTAGGCTAAATGTTAAACGACTAAAATATCCTTGAAACATTTATCGACTTTTATAGCCTTAATTATTTGTATAATTTAAGGATATAATTATAAATTACCCGAGGCTAATTTTCTTTCCATTTAAACTACGCCATGCATTAATGCTACATAGCTACTATGGGTCAAATTCTTTTGCTTTACGGCGGCATACTTCTTCTATCCTACTATTTGTTGGACGTTGGCCGATTTGATTTCTGCATAGCTTAACTTTTTTTTGGTAGCCTTTTCCTTTTTTACAATAATATTTTTCCTATTTAATCTTCTTCCGTAAAATTCAGCTTACTCACCGCCAACTTTTTTTTGTAGACTTTTTCTTCTTTGACAACAATATTTTTTCTTATTTAATCTTCTCCCATAGACAACTTAATTGCACGAATCCATGTAGAAAAAGAATAAACCATTTATGCCTATAAAAGATGACATTGTTCTCTAAAGGTTTTAGTGTAGAACGAAGCAATTTTCTCCAAAGGTATTATTAGTTCTCTCTATTGTTTTCGTTTTTCGTAATTGAGTAAGTTCATATTTTTCGTAATTGAGTAATGCTTTAGGGACATGTTTATGAATTAGAGAGAAAAACAATGACATCTTAACTTTTATTGTAATTGTTTTTTGTGTCGTACTTCTTTATTTTTCGATGTAGTTTTTAATTTTACATATCAAAGTCTTTTACATTGACAGTATTATGTTAAATTGTATATCTTTAGAGATTAATGATCTATGTTACTTCAACTAACGTTAGTGTAATAATATTAATTTTCAGCTATTACATAATATTTTGCAGGATTTACTTATATATTGCAGGTATTTCGCGCAGTGTAATGAAATCGAATATGGAAAAATAATGTGTCCCAATAAATAACCTTAAACTTTATGATGTTGAATGGGTAATTAAGGTATTGGTTATTCGAAGAGGACCAACAATAAAATATAAGAACGAAAAAGGAGAGAGTTTGCGTAGGCATTTAACATTTGTTGATGAAGAGGTAGGCTTCTTTTGTATATTTGTTTTGATATAATTTATTACTTATTTGTGTTATTTTTAATTAATCTAAAATTATTTTTATATTAATTTATAGGGAACAAAGATCCAGGCAGTACTGTTCAATAAAAATGTTGAAGATTGAAAAATTTATTTTAAGAGAACAAAAGCTATTACATTATAAATGGTAGCGTGAAAGCTGCTAAATATACCTATTTATCTGTGCACAATGAGATTGAAATATCTTTTAGCATATTAGGAGATGTAAATCTAATCAGTCACGAAATCCATATGACAAAGGATAACTATTTCATTATGTTCAAAACCAGGGTAGTTTTATGCCTCACAGAAAAGGACAATAAGTAAATCCAAATTTTTAAAGAAAAAAAAAATTATATAGTGTTGATATAACAAAATTTATTTTTAGGAATATGAATAAAATAATCCAACTCTTTACTATTACAAATGTGTGTTGGATTGAAGCTATTGTTAAGTATTGAATTAAATAAATAAAAGAAAATTTGAAGGAGTACCAAGCGGCAAGCAGAGTTGTGATGACCCAAAAGGTCATTCTGTGTAAATTTAGCTAAAACTGTGTTCTGAGGCCCCGAAAAAAAGCTTCCGTTAATCACCTCGATGTGTGTGCGCAGCCCGAGCGCGTAGCCGGGAAGCCTTTATGTGGAAATGTATTAAACAGTTGAATTTATGATAATTATACTTTGAGATTGAATTATTGAGTCATTATTAATATTATTGAGTCGATTATTCTTAGATACTATCGTTTCGGAATTGGATTTGAGAGGGAAAGCAGTGCTAGAGGCTTGATTTGCATTTTTGGACCGAGGTAAGTGTTTGGCCTAACTTTAGTGAGAGAATATGTGTTGATTCACATGTGCTACTTGTATTATCATGTTCAATGTATATGTGAGGTGACAAGTACCTATGCATTGTTTGTCAAGCATGTCCGTGAGTCTAATTGGTGAATTACCTGTTATTATTCCGATATTTATTGTGCTTCGAAGTGGTTTCCTTTATAAAGTTGTTGAATTGCTGAGAATATCTGTTTAAGTACTTGTGATATGATACTTCAGTCGAGAACTCAATTCATTACGTTATGTACTTGTAAGAGATTGGTTATAGCTGAGTCCCTTGCCGGGCATTGTTATTATTTTGGTTGATGTCTTCCCCTTGCTGGGTGGTTTTTGGAGCGAATTTCATATTGTTGAATTCCTTGCCAAGTTGTTATTTGTTTGCTGATTTGGGTGAGGAAGAGTCTAAAACACGAAGGGTGATGTCGTGTATTCATCTCATTCATTTCATACATTGGATAGTGAGGAAGAGAGTAAAAGCACGACGGGTGATGCCGTGCCATGATTTACGTTGCTTTTATCTACACATGCATTGTGAGGAAGAGAGTAATAGCACGAAGGGTGATGCTGTGCCATTATTTATATTGCTTTCATTTATACATTGCATTGTGAGGACGAAAGTAAAAGCACGAAGGGTGATGCCCTGCCATTATTTATATTGCTTTCATTATACATTGCATTGTGAGGATGAGTGTAAAAGCACGAAGGGTGATGCCGTGCCATTATTTATATTGCTTTCATTTATGCATTGCATTGTGAGGATGAGAGTAAAAGTGCGAATGGTGATGCCGTGTACATTTTGTTTGAGTTATTATTTCCTGCTGTCTTGGTTCGTTTGCATTATCGTTTGTTCAGTTATTCGTATTTTCTTCTCACTTGTTGCCCCATTACTTGTCCCCATATTACCGTGCTTAATTGCTTATTCCTTGCTACCTTCTTTGGTATATATTATAGAATTGTACAGGCAAATTGTTGTTGTCGTGTCTAGCCTCGTCACTACTTCGCCGAGGTTAGGCTCGACACTTACTCAGTACATGGGGTCGGTTGTACTGATGCTACACCTGCACTTCTTTATGTTGTGCAGATTACGCTGCCGGACCCGGTGGACATCGTTAGAGGGAGTATCCTTTAGTCCATTTCAGACGACATCGAGGTAGTTCCGCAAGCGTTCGTGGATCTCGGCGTCACTGTCTATCTTTCATTCTGTCGTCTATGTATTTCCAGACAGATATATCATTTTATTTCAAACTGTTGTCTTTAGCTAAATCTTAGACTGGTTCGTGAGGTTGTAACTCCATTTCTGGGTTTGGTACTTAAAGGGGTTTCTTCGTTATTGGCTATTGTTATTTAGATTTGTTAAGCTTCCGCATTATATCTCAATTATATAGTTAGTGTTTATTACTTTCACTTGTTAATAAATCAATTCAATTAACACGTTGGCTTGTCTAGCGGGTGCAATGTTATGCGTCATCACGGACTGAAGGTGGGATTTCAGGTCGTGACAAGAGTAATACACACCTCCATAATTTCTACCGAAAGTTAAGAACACTTGGTTTATATAATTTTTACCTCAATAATTTCTATCTTTAAGCCATTTAATATACATAGTCAAAACTTCTTATATCTTTCTAATTATATAACTGACCATTGAGAAATGAACAATATTATTTGAGGTTATCGTTGAATCATGTCAAAGGGCTCAACAATCTCTAATGTTGAAGTAAGTATATTTTTTGCAATCTATTTTCTCACATGAAAATAGGTGTTGCACTTTCAAAAGGATATCAATATTGAGTGCAAGAGTTTTGGTCATTATGGAGCAATTAAAGAGAGATAAAAGTACTTAAACTAAATATAATATTAGGTATGATATGACCATATTTCACATACATCTACGCGTAAAAACAAGTATTATATGATCAAACTAAATCGATCATTTTTTTAGGTTCGGGTATTCAATTATTTTGAATTCAAGTTCTATGTTAATGAAATAACATTGATTTTTACTTAAATTGCTTTACATCAATTATTTATTCTTGTATATAATCTTTTGATAAAATTTAATTTGTTGGTCTATTATATAAATGATTGACTTAAGATTGAAGTGCAACGCATATACGTACAGACTAGTATATTAATAGTAAATATACAACCAATTGAAAGATAAATAAAATTTGGTACATAAAATAGTACTATTAATACTAAATGTAAAAAAGATAATTCGGCTTGGAACAAAAAGTGTGCATATTAAAATGCACCCCTCAAATAACAACATTCTCAATAAGGTATGGAAAGAGATTCAAGTGGGACCCATTTTTGTGAAAATTGTACATACCTTTTTCACCTTTTAGAGGATGCAGCCGAATTCGACAAAAAAGTTAGACGTGCTTAGGCCAAAAGAGACGCAATGTTCCTAAAATACCCCTACGACCCCAAGCTACTCAACTGCCTCTTATTAAAGGGTAGAAAAATAAGAAAATAGAAATATATTGTCCAAGGAAAATCCAAAAATAATTTATTAATAAATCCACGAACAGGAGATAATGATTGGGCCTGATTAATAAATCCAGAAAGGCCCACATTATTCTCGATCTTTAGAATTCAAGTTTTAAGGTTAGAGAAAAGTTGCCTTTTCCATCAAGACATCGGAAAATCAAGGAGGAATTCTCCCATTTACACATACCTTTGGACCGACCAGTTGTCCTATATATCAAAATCATACAACAAAATCCTTCACATTGCAAATAGAAGAGAAATTAGGAAATTTTGTAAAGCAAAAAACAAAGAATGGATTTTGAGCTGAGAAGAGCGAGAGAAAAGCTGGAGAAAGAGCAAAAGGATAGGAAGCAGAAAGCTAAATTGAAATTGGAAAGAGAGAAAAAAGCCAAACAAGAAGCCGTTCGTCAACGTGAAGCTATTGAAGCTGTTCAACGTGCTCGCCGCCTTGATGCTGCTCAAGCCCAAGCTAAGGTCTAATTTTATTTGATTATATTTTCATTGGGTTGCTTTTTATTTTTGAGTTATTGATTGATCTGGGGATGGTTTATTTGTCAAATTTGCAAATAGTTCTTAATTGGGTGTTAGCTTGTTGATCTTCTTAGACCATAATTCTAATTTGGTTGTTATTCATTAAAAAGAAAGATGTTTTAATTTGATGTAATTGTTAGATAGTCCTAAGTTGCTCTTTATTATCTCAAGTTTGCATTTTGAGCTACTAGTTCCACTAAACCAGAATACTTAACAAACAGTAGACCCGAGAGTGTGTATTTTTTTTATAACCGAGAAATCTGAGGGCCAGATGCTCACGGTTAACTCAGGTCGATAATGGGCTTGTCCCTCTACCTTCTCTAATTAAATACCATGCTTTTCAACTCGCAACGAGCTGCACTCTTGCAACTAGATTGAAGCCTTGGGAACTTGAAATTGTGTACTTTTACCTGAAAGGGGCTTTTGCACTTTGCATCATCTCATGTATCAAATTTGGTGACTCGTGAATTCTGTAAAGATAAAGTTTGATCTTTTTTGGATTTGCCATGGATTGGCCTTCAGTAAGATAAGATACAGAGGGAGAGTGAGATTCATAGCATGTTTCCTTCATGTGAAATTTGTTTGCTACAAAGCAAAGAAGATGAAAAATTTGAAAGGTGCCTAATAGCCTCTTTGGCCAAAAGAGCTTTTTCCCCAAAGTTATGGTGTTTGGTCAAGCTTTTAGAAGGAACAAAATGCTTTTGAGTAGAAGCAAAAACAATTTTACTCCGCAAGAACAATCTTGACTTTCTTTATACTTTATAATGTAAGGCTCTTTAAACGATCGTAAGCATAAAAATATAACTTCTTCCAAAAAGCTCCTTTGGAAAGTACTTTTGAGAAACATACACTTACAAATACTTTTTAGAAAACGCTAATTGCTGTTCAAAAGTGCTTTCTAAATTAATTAGCCAAACACAACTAAAGGTATTTTTTGAAAAGCACTTTTGAGAAAAAGACTTTTTAAAATAAGCTGATTTTAGAAGTTTGGTCAAACAAGCTATAATTGACCTTATAGATGAGCATCAGGATACGGTTAAAAGAGCACGTCATTGTTGGAGTTGTCCTTTCCCAATTATATTAGGTAAGGTTTGAGGGCGTGGAAAAATCTACAGGACGATATTGGCGAAGTGGGAAAGAAAATCTCTTAATTTTGTGGGTGAGAAGTAGGACGATGCATGGATTCTAAGGGATACGTTTGGAGTGTAAGTTATCTTTCTGTGTTAGTGTTAGTGTCGATACCATTGGAGCAATAACATATTGTAGTTATTCCTGCTAGGCATGTTTCTTAAAACATCAAAACTATTTGGGGTGATACTTCTACTATGCGACCTTATGTTGGCAAAATAGCTTCAATGAATGCCTTGGTTTGAACCCTATTTTAGCTGAGTTATTGCAAAAAAAGGTTGAGTTAACTTATGGGTAAAGGGTGAGCCTATTCACTAAGTTTGTTACACAAAATGATGTGAAGAATTATGGCTTAAAGGGGAAGCCTAATGCACTTCAATCATTAAAGGATTTGTGGAACAACCATTTGATCTAAGGTTAGTTTGATATATGTCTAATTTTTCGTCGTAATCACTTAAAAGGTTGCTTAATTCCAATGCTTGATTATTAATAAGTCAACAATGCAATTTCCAACATTTAGTGGCTTTATTTAAAAAAAGAGAATTAACTAAGTTGGGATCATGAACACACGAAAAATAGGTATACAAGTAGCGTATAAACTTTGTCAGGTATAACCGTTTTCATGGAGTTTGTATATAGGATTGTTGCCTTATGGTAGATCCGCTCCAAGTGTTTTCACCTCCCTAGAACAAGGATGATAAGAGAAGGCGTAACAGGAAAAAAGGGGGTCGATTCATCGATGTAGTTATGTAATAACCCGATTTTTATTATATATACCTATTAATCATGAGATTGAAAAATTAATTTTTATTTGTAGTTATTGGGGCAAATACTAAGCTAGTGGAAGAGAATCTATTATAATATATAAGATAGTGTACTAAATAAGGGGATGGTAGCTTATTTTTCAATTCTACTTATTTAGCTGACTCTGGTTAAGAGTATTAAACCAAAAGGAGTTAGCCAAGCCGATCTTTGGGTCTGATTGCTGTCGTATTTTAGGACTTAGGGATTTAGAATACGAAATTTTTTGTTTCTTAGTTCATTATACAATGGAGAATAACAGATAAAGGGATAAGAGATTTGCTATGATTTGGCCGGATATGTCACTAGGTGGAATTTTTGTGGAGGAGCTAAATAATTAGGTATTGCATCAATTTTTCTACGGTGGTATGTTGCATTGAATTTGCAGAGAAGAGACCATTGTTTATACTTTTATGTTTGATTTGCCAATGATTGACGCAAATTATTATAGCGATGATTGAGCTTGTAAAACTTAATACTCCCTCTGTTTCAATTTATGTGTTTGACTGGGCATAGAGTTTAAGAAAAGATAGAAGGCTTTTAAATTTGTGGTGTAAAATAAGTCACATATATTTTATGTCGCTATAAATCATTGCATAAAGCTAAATTGTGTCCAAATAAGAAAATGGGTCATTCTTTTTGGCACGAACAAAAAAGGAAATATGTTCACATAAAAAATTGAAACGGGGGGAGTATAAGATTGAGATTTAAGGATAAGTACACATGTATTTGATTTAGCATTAGATAATCTGGTTGCTCAAGCTACTGTTTCGACTTCTATTTTTGTTTTAATTAGGAGACATAACGATTAATCGATGAATTGTGTAATAACGAAGGGACTATATGATTGAAGTAATGATGATGGCCTGATTTAGGAAAGAAATAATCATATGGTAATTATAGGATTTAGATTATTGAGAATGTATGGCATAGGTCAAGGCAATGGCCTTTTGAAGCCACTGCTTTGGCAGTTCTGCACTGCTAAAAGTGTCACGTTTGACCTTAATTTGTGTACATATTTTGATTAATTTAATCGAGCGTTGACTTTGATTTAGACTTGTTCGAAAATTGTGAAAATTGTTCACCTAGACTAGTTAAGACGTATTATTCCATATTTTTGATAGATTGAGGCTATTAGGGGCCTTCTTGGTGGATTTTGGCATTCAAGATAGGTGCAAGTTTTCTAGGTAAGCGAGACTTCAAGCTTTGATGTCTGCTTTTGAAAGCCCGTTTTGAAGGTATATTTTTTTTGTCTGGTCCATGTGTTGGGACAAGCGTGTGCTTGGTAGAATTGGTGGTTTTTGACCAGCCGCAAATATATTATTTTGTGAAAAATACTGAACTTATATATTTAATAAGTGATTTGTGGTGTGTCGTGGCTTCGTGTTATGGCATTGGGGTCGCATATCATTTTTTCGCTGTTGTGAGGGACATGCAAAATACCCTAAAGTATACTATGACAACATGTATAGGTCCCTAATATATTACAACAATATAGGTATGTGTCTATAACATATTATGGCAGGGTATGTATGCCCTTAATATATATGTCATGTCAAAGCGAATGAGTCATACGAAACGCCTCAACGCCGTGGCACAAAGCCATGCCACACCACAAATCACTTATTAAATAAGTTCAAATATTTTTCACAAAATAATATATTTGCAGCTAGTCAAAGACCACCAATTCTGCCAAGCACACGCTCATGCCAACACATGGACTAAAATAAAATACTTTCAAAACGGGTTTTGAAAAGCAAGCATTAAAGCTTAAAATCTTACTTACCAAAATATCGAATAATACGTCCTAATTAGTTTAGGTGAACAATTTTCACAATTTTCGAAAAATCAAACCTCAGTCAAGTTAAATTATGTACATGAATTAAGGTAAAGTACGGTACTTTTAGCTGTGCAAAATTGCCTAAACAATGGCTTGGCTTCAGAAGGTGGTCACGCACGTTGGTTTATACCATACTTTCCCTAGAACGCTATTTATCACCATATGATTATTTCATTCCTCGTCAAGCCATCATCATTCCCTTCATTGTTACACAAATCATTGGTTAATCATTATGTCTCCTAATAAAAAAAAAAATAGAAACCGGAATAGTAGCTTGAGCGAACAAATCAGCCAATGCAAAGTTAATACCAGTGTACTCATTCTTAAATCCCAATCTTATATTAAATTCTACAAGTTCAAGCATTACGATAATCATCTGTGCCAATCATTGGCATAATTTATCATAAAAGTATAAACAATAGTCACTTCTATGCAAATTGAATGCAATATACTATTGTAGGAAAATTGATGGAATATTAGATTATTTAGCTCCTCCACAAAAAATTCCACCTAGTAATCTCTCCAGCCAAATCGTAGTCAATCCCTTATCCCTTTCCACCGTAAGTGCTCGCCATTATTCTTCACTGTATAATAAAGAACTAAGAAACCAAAATTTTCCTATTTTAAAGTCCTAAAATGTGGCAGCAACTAGATCAAGAGAATGAGCTTGGCCCCCTCCTTTTCATTTAATACTCTTAACTAAAGTCAACTAAATAAGTAGAGTTGAAAAATTAGCCACTTATTTAGTATGCTATTTTATATATTATAATAAATTCTCTTCCACTAGCTTAGTATTTGATCCAATAACTATAAATAAAAATTGATTCTCCAATTTCATGATTAATAGGTATATAAAAAAATCGGGGTATTACAAGTTACCCGTTGAATGTGTTTATGTGGTTAGTTAAACTACCAGAAGTGTATTATGCTTTTAATTTATACCAAATACCTCTTATATTAAGGGGTCATTCGGTTCGCCGACACACTTATCCCGGGATTATAATCGTGTGATTAGTAATCCCTTGATTATTTAGTGCTATTTTTTTGTTTGGTTCATTGGATGAAATAAGCATATGTTTGGTCTGAAGTTGGATGAATTTTTAGCTTCCAATTATAACCTTGGATAATTTAGTGAGCTAAATTTAACTTAATCATTTATTTAATTAATACATACGGATATTAGCAAGGTCCAGTGACAACTTTGGCCAGCGGCGAATTCACATCCAAATTCTGTAATGAATAGAATCCAAAGTATCAAGAAAGAAAAAAATGATTTCAAATCCAATTCAAAATCCGAATCAAAATGAAAGAATCCTCAGAATAATCCAATATGCAATTGATGTAACTAAATCACTTGTTAATCCTATACCAGAATTGTCATGCCATTTCACTATTTTTAGAATCGTTGGTAAAGGGCTTGTGGGGTAACATGGTCATTTTACAGGTGGGATAAATAATTCCAAGTCGTGTGGTGTAAAATTATAGCTGATACTGACAAGCAAACGGGGGTTAAATTTAATCCCAAATTCTATACCAGGATATCCCACCTTACCCCTGAACCAAATAGCCTCCGGGAGTTTCCCATGTTAAGATATAGAAGACATGGCAAATTTGTTGGACATCTGTTCAACAATGAAGAAGAGTAGATGTTAGCAGGCCTTTGTAACCACGTCATTTATTACTTATTAGTTTTTTAATTGATGAAGTATGAAAAGCAAGCACATTTTACTACGATTCTTAGTAAGTGTAACTACTATAGTTCCCACTGGGACAGCCACTTCATAATCTAGAAATTTGTTTGTCCTTTTTTAGGTCTGCTTGTTAATTGTCGACACGGCAAGAATTGTTACACTTATGATTGTTATTTGTTTTCTGCTTCCTTTCTTCGGCTGTGAATAGTCTGCCTTTACAGGAAAAAGCTTTTTATAACACGTTATCTTCTCAAAACTGTATCTTGAATTATTTCTCACTTCTGCTTAGTTAAGCCACATGATGAAAGCCTGCTACAGGTATGGATATTTCAAAGTACCATGTGTACTCAAACCAGATTGCTAGTCATGTCTTAACTTCAAAGAAAAGCAACATTTTCAGATTCCTAGGTCAATGGCACAATGTGCTTCATGTGTGTAATATACAAATAAAAAGTAGAATCAATCCTTTCAGGATAAGGGCGTTTGGCAAAGATGTGCTTGAATCAATCAAGTAAGGATTCACTCCTGCTTCATTGACTTTACACTTGGGGATTTGTGTAAAGTGCCACTAATAAATTTCGCTGGAATCTTCTGTACCAGTGCTCTTATGATGTCTATTATTTCCTCGCCCCGGAAAGTTATAAGCACTAAGCATTAGCTGATTCTCGAATTATCGACGGAGTGAGGCTGAGAATAAATGCCCTGTTGATTTGGGTTGTGAATACAGACAGACTGATTCATTTCGTGTATGTTGTATTTGTTTTCTTGTTCAAGTTGTATTCTTTTTGGTTGAGGGATCATGGGGTTTTAGCTATTTGCTATGTTTATTCTATTTGCATCATAGAGTTGCGAAAAATTTATGAATGTTGGGGCCAGTTCATGCATTCATTTCATTTTCTTGATTACATATCTAGACCACTGTAATCTGTAGTAAAATTGGGTTCTAAATAGGCAAGCTCTTCTTTTCTTGGCTTTCCATAAGAAGAAATTAGCTAACTAAATTCTGGTGTAGTGGTAAATGTGATTAAAAAATTACTTTTCCTTATACAACGAGAAATTTGCTGTCTCCATCATCTCTATTAAATCCTGTTGTTGATGCTCAAGCTGTCTTGAAGAAATTAATATTGGAGAACGCCTAACTCTTGGATTTTTTTTCAGGCAACCCAGCAAATTGAAGAAGAACTGTTAGCTGGACGAGGAGTTGCATTTTCCCGTATTTTGGAAGCTGTACCTTATGAGGGTGCCGGAGATAAAATTAAGTTGCCACCATCTTGCTTCACTGAATTGTCTGATCAGGGTGCCTTTGACAAGGGACCCTTACACTTCAGGGTTTCTGTAGTTCACCAATCTTCTCCTTCGAACTTGAAGGATGCAGAGCAGAATAATCGGACAACACATGCCGGAGTCCTGGAGTTCACTGCCGATGACGGTGCTGTAGAGCTTCCTCCACATATATGGAGTAACTTATTTCCTGCAGATTCTCCAATGGCTCCTATGGTTGAAGTGTGTTATGTCTGGCTACCAAAAGGAACTTATGCAAAACTTCAGCCAGTTGAACCAGGATTTTCTGATATTCCTAATCACAAGGCAGTTCTTGAAACGAGCCTTCGTCAGCATGCCACGCTTTCAGAAGGCAATATACTGACTGTCAATCATGGTGTTCTGACATACCATTTACGTGTTCTTGAACTGAAACCTTCTTCGAGTGTATCTGTTTTGGAAACGGATATAGAAGTTGATGTAATGGGCGCAGAACGGACAGCTGAGTGCACAAATCAGTGTGTATTGCAACCTCTCATATTTGGGGAGGTAGATGCTGGGGTGGTCACAGAAGGAAGCTATGTATACTACAAGTTCATACTAGACGAAGTTAATTGGGGATATATATCTTTGGGGGATGTTGAAGTTGAGATAAAGGTAGAATCAGATACCCAAGATGGAGATACTGACCTCTATGTTTCTAAACATCCATTACTGTTCCCCACACAGCACCAGCATGGTTGGTCATCTCATGACATTGGTTCAAAATCTTTGGTCCTTAGCTCCAGGGATCTGGGCCTTGGACCAGGTACATACAGTATTGGCATTTATGGTTTCAAGGGCACAACCAAGTATAAGGTGTCTGTTAACATTCGAGACACATATAAGTCAAAGAGCGGACAGCATGCTGTGTCTTCCACATTATCTGCTGATGCAGATACGGTAGGATGCCGAAATTGTAAGCATTTCATACCTTCTAGGAGTATAGCGCTGCATGAAGCCTACTGTAGCAGGCACAATTTTGTCTGTCAGCATACTGGTTGTGGGGTTGTTCTAAGGAGGGATGAGGCCAAGAACCATGTCCACTGTGGAGAATGTGGGTTAGCATTTCAGAAAGAAGAAATTGAGAAGCACAAGAAAGTATTTCATGTGCCGCTGCATTGCCCTTGTGGAATAGTCCTTGCAAAAGAAAAGATGGTAAATTTATTTCTTTTATTTGTTATACGCTATTCTTGGGTTTCCATTACTACATCTCTTTTCAACAATGCTGTGACTGTGCTTTTACTAAACCGAGGATTTATCGGAAACAACCTCCTACCTTCACAAGGTAGGGGAAGGTAGGGGTAAGGTCTGCGTATACACTACTCTTCTCAGATCACGCTTGTGGGATTACACTTGGTTTTTTGTTGTTGTTGTTGTAACTATTCCTGGGTTGTTAATCTAACAGTTTTTGGTAACAGGTTCAACATCAATCTATGGAGTGTCCCTTGCGGCTGGTAACATGCCGGTTTTGTGGAGACATGGTGCAAGCAGGGAGTTCCGCAGCAGATGCAAGGGATCGGTTAAGAGGACTTACAGAGCACGAGAGTGTCTGTGGATCAAGAACCGCCCCTTGTGATTCATGTGGGCGTTCAGTTATGCTGAAGGATATGGACATACATCAAGTTGCAGTTCATCAGAAAAATTGATCATGAGTACAATCTTTTATCTATCCATGGTTGACTTTGGGTTCAAAACGCTGCTTGAAGTGTAAAGCTCTGGCCGTTGTGTTTATCTGTTGATTCATGTATTCAGGCTGTTGTATATTTAATGTTTATTTGGGATTCTCAACTGCGTTTATGCAAAGGGAGAGGAGGAGAGGGGGAAAGGTGTTTTGACGAAATGTAACTCTTTGCAGTGACTTCTAAACATACTAGTCTCATGGTACGCCCCGCGTGTGTCCCTGTCTTGCTGCGTAAATTGTTTTAAGCTTATAATATTTTATTATGCATCCTAACTAACAACATAGTAAGACGGGACACTTACTGTCAATCTAACTTTAGTTATGATGTCATAGAATAGAACACAAAGATAACTAAAATAATGTATCAAGTTTAATAAGTTTTCTTCACAAAGTTACTATTCTACCATTTGTTTAAAATCACGAAATTCAGAGATATTTTCTTATTGTATTCAATTGATGCAGAGCAGATTTGATTTCTCACAGTAAATATCTCTTATATTACCTTCCATTCATGAAGGTCTATTAGAAGTGTCTTTCTTTTTCGATTAATTATTTGACATCGAAAAATCTATCATCTTGCAGTGTTGATCGACAGGAGTAAAACAACAAAAACAAATGCATGAAAACCCATGTTGAATCCCTGACGATGCTTTCGATAGACAAACCTAGAGTGAATCCTAAACCTAAACAAAAAAAGGTAATAAAAGAATCGAAACCTATGGCAGTAATTAACAACCTACGAAAGTAATAAAAAGAATCCTAAACCTAAAGGAAAGCATAAACAAAGAAAAAGCTAAAGAAGCCTAAACTTAAAGGAAAGCCACAGGGCATTAAAGAATCCTAATTCTACACAAAGAAAAGCTTAATACAATTCTGAACGTAACTAAAGAAAGCAACGGCTGCTTGTTTTCCCGCAAAAAGAAATTATTAGTGATTAGAATTACAATTATATCCAACATAAAATATATTTACAAAGGATAAAAAAGTCTAATAACATTTTGATAGGGCTTCATGCTTTTAATATAGTATAGATAGATAGATATAAATAGATAGCTTTAGAGTACGTGTTTGCACGTGTAAGCTTGTCTATTAATAAAAAATGTATATAACAAAAATAAACAGTGTAATAACAATTGGCGTCCTAATAGATACAATATGCATTTAAAAATAATGAGTGTAATTACATTAACGTAATAAGTGAGTTCAAAAGTGTTGGATATTGATATGAAAACATGAATAATTTAATTAGTTAAGCTAGTCATCACTAAAAGAAACTAGAATTAGCTACGAATTTCATTACTAATCGGTCACTAAATCGTTTGTAGCTAGCAGAATTTTTAAATAATTTGTATCTAATCTGTCCCTAAATGAGTTTGCGACGAATTTTTCATTTAGCTACAGATTTTGTCCGTCGCTAAAACCTGATTTTTTAGTAGAGATAGCATTTGCAATGATGGATGTTGTATTGTATGAGATAATATGATATAATACTGTTGTATCCTCTTTATAAAGGATGTTCTTGGTGTATGTTCCGTTGCTTCAACTAAACTATCATAACCAAAATTTTTATTGTTAGCATCAATATTCCTCCTAAAAGTGTAATATCTAGTTGTCCCTGTGAAAAAATATATATCTGACAAATATAGTTCAATTTTGAAGATTGTTTGACCCTGTAACTTATTTATTGCTGACGTATCTATAAATTATTTAAATTGTCATCTTTTTTATTAATCAAAAGTTTTATGCCCATACAGTAAAACCATCAACTATTAATCTATTGTTTTTACAAAGCGATGAGACATATAAACAGTCATCAAATTATACTCATGCCTTCAAGTTAAACAATTACTCTCTCCGGTCCGCTTTAATTGCTTTTTTGACTTTTTTTTTTTGTGATCCACAATATTTAATTTTTTCATATGTCAAGAAGGAATTATTTTTTTTTTTTTCAAAGTTGCCTTTTGGAGTAAAGAGCGTAAGAGTATTTGTTATATTTTCAATGAATAAATTAAAGTTAACATGGTCAATTTCGTTGTTAATTAATGCTAAATATGTGTGAAAACAATCAAAAAATCAATTAAAGTGGACCGGAAGGAGTAAGTAATAGACAACTATTAAGAGCTGCCAACTACCATGTCCATCAATGCCAACATTTGCGTGTACTGCTAAACAATTAAGGAAAAATGATATAATATGACAACACATAAAGAGAATTGACAACATTTTAGCCTTACGTTAGGTTTGGCAATAGAAGCCCAAAAACATTGGCATTTAATAACCAAAATTATAAATTAGCAAAAAAATTTAGAACCATTTTCTCTCTTCTAATAATTTCCAATTCTTCCTAGAAATTAGGTGTCACTTCCTTTCAAATTAGGGTAAAACAAATTTAATTTCGTTACCACATGCACCAATATAAGAAATCTCAGGATATGAATGTTGGTGCTATTTTTATATTTTAAATCAGAATCCTATAAAGGTAAGAAAAGAAAAAGAAAAGTGCATGGTAGCTCAAGTTTTTTAATTTGAATACGGAGTTGCTGAGAAAATAATTATGCTCAAATGAATCACACTGTAAATATTACATGAATTAGCTTGATAAAGTTTTTATTTTTTAGGCAATGAGTGTGTATATCTCCGTATGCATACAACTATCATACATATTTACACACAAAAAATAAAGATATATACCAGAATGATATATAAAAAGTATATGAAAGTTTTTGCATCACAGACTTCAAAAATTGAGAAGAAGGATGAAGAGAACGATTCAATGTATCTTGTTGCTTTAGAATTTGTATGTTTTTGGAATTTCAAAAATATGTAGGATATATTTAAATAATACTTAAAAGGGTCAAATAACAATAATGGAACGAATTATAATTATGCTAGATAATACAAATAAGAAAATTTTATATGAGAAAAAATCTTTAGAAAAAATTAAATACATAATTTTTTTTTAATTCTGAAATCTTCAATATTAGAAAAATAATTAAATCACTATTTCTAAATCTTAACAAAATTAAATTGACTATTTTGTCCAATATGAACTTTTTTCTTTCTAAATATTAAAAAAGATGAACGATATTTCGCTAAGGGGCTTCGTACTTATAAAATAATATATATTTTTAACAAAAATCAAAGACGACTAAACTTAAAAGGAGTCTTTAGTGGGGGGAAAGAAAAGAATTACTAACAAAAGTTTGCTACTTTAATATTTTTTTTCAAACGTTGTTTGCTTTTTATTAATAAATTTGTTATGTTACGTTATATAAATAAGGAAGGATTAATATAAAATATTTATTATTAAAAATTTTTACATACTTCAAATAAGGAAAGTTTTAGTGTACTAATTTAGTTTATTTAAAACTTCTAAATATTAGGGAGAAAACTTAAAATGATAATTTTATTTAATATAAAATTTATTTTTAAAAAATAAAAAAAGCAAGTCATATTTCGCTAAAAACTTTCGTACTTTTAATACAACGTAGATTATCATCAGCCTATAATCCTTTCTTGATAGACAAATGAGGTTTGCACTGGTGGTTGAGTATCTCAACCTTCAATTGAGGGAAAGCTATTGATCCTCTTGGATGGGACAGTGTGCGATGGATTAGAAAAGAAAATAAAAAAAGTGATGCAGTATGCAGAAAAAACCACGAGGTTTACTTAGAGCTCTCAATATGGGTTGAGCCCATCTAAAACGAAGTTTTTAAACCCGGTCCGAGTAAGCCGTGGCCTGTGAGACTTGGCTGAAATTGAGTTGGACTGGCTTGTGGGCCTAATAAAAATATTTATTTAAAATATATAAATATAAAAAATATACTGCTTCTAGCGATGGAAAGTTAGAATTGGATCGTTACTTATGGGAACCAAAGCTTGAGCTTAAGGGGTTTCAAGAGATGGATGTTGTCATGTATTGAAAAGACCATTCTAGAAAATATCATGATCTTTCAATGATGGCACGTGATGGACTTAGCATTCCTATTACCGATGTAACATCGGAATCAACATTTAGCATTGGTGGGCGTGTTCTGATAAAGTACAGAAGTTCCATCCATCATGAAAATGTCCAAACACTTGTTACTACTCAAAATTAGCTGCACGGCTTTTCGCAAACTCAAATTGGTAATATTTTTTAATGTGAATTTGAATATTATTTGTTTTTAAGATTTAATTATTTTTAATATTTAACTAATTAATATTACATATGAATTGTGGATGTAGATGTAAAGACAACCTTGTCACAAGCGAATTCAAATGTGTTTGATGAGATGATGTGTTGGATATCTCATAACCGTCATGGACATTCTCTTAAATTGTTTGTTTTGAGTTTTGACTTTTAGTGAATGAAATATTGTCATGTCTTTTACTTTGTTTTAATGTTTATTCATGTTATATTGGAACAATATAAAAAGTTATAAGTCTTGCGAAATTATTCCAATAAGATATTTTTTAACTTTTAAATATTTAGCTTTTTAGGTTAGAACTTAAAGAAAAAATATAAAATTATATTTTAAAAATGTCACGACCCGATTTTCCCTCTGAAGGCATCGTGACGGCACCTAGTCTCTACGACTAGGTAAGACTAATTGCGGAAAGACATATTAAATAAAAATAATAAAAATAAAGACAAAATAAGTGAGTCTACAATGAAACATCGTCACTTGGCGCATTCAAAATACAAGTTTTCCAAAATCCGGAATATCACTTTAGTCACAAGCTCTGTCTCAAAATAGCTCTATACAACGTAAGAAAATTTACATGAAACTCTATCTAAGTCTGGAGTAGAAGGTGACTCGAAGGACTCTGCGGACGCGGCAGAATTACCTTTCGGTCTCCTAGAAGCTGCTGCTCGGACCCCTAGCCAAGAAACTAAGCGTTGGTACCTGGATCTGCACACGAAAAATATGTGCAGGAAAGGGCATGAGTACACCACAATTTGTTACCCAGTAAGTGCCAAGCCTAACCCCAGTCGAGTAGTGACGAGGTCAGGTTAAGGCTCTACTAGATTTTTATAGTAAAACAGTATAAAAATATGAACAGAGAGATATAATAAGCTAAGGCAAATCAGTAGGAACAATGAACTAAAAGAAAATAATAACAGGGGGCCCTAGGCTCAGCACATCATATATTACAGTAACAAGTATGCAATGCAGTACAGGGAGAAAGCTCCCGGAATCTCGTCCGTAGTCCCAATTTAAATATGCAATGCAATACAGGGGGAAAACTCCCGGAATTTCATCCGTAGTCCCAATTTAAATATGCTGTGCAGTACATGGGGAAAGCTCCCGGAATCTCGTCCGTAGTCCCAATTTAAATATGCAATGCAGTACAAATACCGAATATAATTTTTATTTAAAACAGTTCAGGAAAAATCACAGGCAAAAATATGGATAAAACTACCTAAAACATGGTACACATAGTAATAACTAGGGAGAAGTTCAAGTAAAACACGTAGGCATGCTATTTTGTAATCTAAACTACATAGTCAATACATGAATCAGTGAAATAGGAGTGAAATGATTTAAGTCATGGAGGGAAAAACAGAGTTTTAGCAACAATGGCCCGTGTACGTACTCGTCACCTCATGCACACGGCGCCCAAACAACATAGAAAAATATTAAAATAGCCTAGGGGAAGTCCCCAACACATAGTTAGGAAAGCCACTTACCTCGACTGCGCTACTCAACTCAAAACCACGCTCTTGCCACGAGTATCCGACTCCGAATGGCCAAAATCTATTCAATTCGACTGCATAATGTAAATATCACTTTAAGGAATCAAAATAGCTAATAAGTTCGAAGTTAATACGCAAAATTAGGAAAATCTCCCAAAAAGTCCCCCGGGCCTACGCCTAGGAATCGAGTAAAAGTTACAAATTTAGAACACCCACTCACTCATGAACTCACATGAAAAAGAATCATCAAAAACTGACGACAAAATCCTATTAAACTCTCGGATTTCCTAATTGGGGAAACTTCTTCCCAGTTACATGATTTTTCACCTAAATCCCTTGATTGCATGGAAGAAATTGTTATAAATTAATGATATACAAATGGAATAGGATTAGGAATTGTTACCTATGAAGCTTTTCCTCAAAACTCACTCCAAATCGCCTAAACCCGAGCTCCAAATGATTTTAGAAGTTATGAAATTCAAGCCCTCGTATCTGATATAACTGCCCAACGATTTCCGCACCTGCGCCCCTTGGACCGCACCTGCGGAAAACCCATCGCAGGTGCGAAAACCCACTAAAAGGCCTGGGGCCGCACTTGCGGTCAATTGGCCGCATCTGCGGCTCCGCACCTGCAGAATCTCTACCGCACCTGCGAACCTCTCTTTCGCATCTTCATGTCCGCACATGCGAAAAATCCATCACAGAGCGAGACACCAGAACCAAGAATGGTTCAGCTGTTCTCCAAGTTCCAAAATCACCCGTTGAGCATCCGAAACATCCCCGAGGCCCCAGGGGCCTCAACCAAACTAACCAACCAGTCCTAATACCTTACCCAAACTTAGTCGAGTCTCCAAAACATATCACATAACACCAAAATCACCAATTATACATGGATTCAAGCCTATGAACTTATGAAATTTCCAAACTCTACAACCGCTGCCGAAACACCTCAAAACTAGTCCGGATGACCTCAAATTTTACACACAGGTCACAAATGATACAACGGACCTGTAGCCACTCTCGAAATTCCATTCCGAGCCCGAAATAAAAATTCCACCTATCGGCTGAAATCGCCGAAATTCTAACTTTCGCCAATTCCAGCCTAAATCTACTACAAACCTCGAAAGCACATTCCGAACACGCTCCTAACTCCAAAATCACCCAACGGAGCTAACAGAGTCGACAGAATCCCATTCTGGACCCATCTTCCCATAGTTCCAACTACGGTCCGATTTCGAAAGTTTAAACTCACATATAAGGACTATGTGTCCAAAAACTCTCCGAATTCCACCACTCAACGTTCCAACAAGTTCCAAAAGCAAAAATAGACATGGGGAAAGCAGTTATTAGGGGATCGGGGTGCTAACTCTCAAATCGACCTACCGGGTCGTTATAAAAAAAATATTGGGCTGGCTCGTGGGGGCCCGCGACCCACATAGGGTTGGGGTTCGCTAACCCTTATAAGGCCCATCAAAATGGTAGACTAGCCTAACCCAGCCCGTCAACTGCTAAAGCCCACGTGAGCTGAGCTGGGCTAACCTGGCTCGACCCATATTGACAGCTCTATGTTTATTGCAAATGAGTGGTAAAAATTGCACGGGGCACCCTATTTGGTCTTCCCCATTTAACCTATATCTATATTTTTAATATTATTTAATCTACATCCTAATTTTTACAACTTCAAACGCCTATTCTTCTTCATGCGACTTGTGCGCTCCTTTCTTCCTCTCTTCTTCTTCTTCTTCTTCTTCTTCTTCTTCTTCTTCTTCTTCTTCTTCTTCTTCTTCTTCTTCTTCTTCTTCTTCTTCTTCTTCTTCTTCTTCTTCTTTTGTCTCTCAAACACATGTAAGTATTATTGATTGATTATGAAATACATAGTGATTTTGCACCAAGGTATGTTTAGGCCAGGGAATTGAGCTGCAAATGCTGGTGTAACTGATGCTTTGATTATATTGAGGTGTTTCCTGCTGCACTTAGGCCAGAAAAAATGAAATCGATAACTGTGACTTTTATAGCAGTTTTGCAAGAGTAGACTGCAGGGGATTCTGGTCCTTTTAAGCTACACAGAAATCTTGTACAACAACATTGCTGCTCAAAATCAGGACAACAAGAAGAAAGAGAAGTTTGAACTTTTCACTAGCTAGTTGAAAAGAACAAGAATTTTTTCTTGATGTTTTATCTAATTTGGTTGTTGTTCAGCTAATTCCAAGTCTGAAGTTCTTCAGCGGGTCTGAAGTTTGCACTACAAACTGAAGAACTTCAGACTAATTTGTCTGAACTTTGCACTATGAACTGAAGTGTTTTCGATTGCCTTTGCAAGTCAAGCCAAACTTCAGGCAAAAATATCTGAAGTTTTGCTTTGATAATGTCACGACCCAAAATCCAACACAGGTCATGATGGCGCCCAACACCGGAGTCAGGCAAGCCAACATTTGTTTACTAGTGAGATTATCCTTATTTAACATACCAATCCCATATATTCCCAAAGTTTTAAGCTTAGATCATTTAAATAAAAGCGGAAACATTAACCAACTTAAGTAAATACAACCACAATGATCATGATCCAATATATACAGTCCAAAAATAAAGAGTCTACTATGTGCGTGCCAGGAACTAGTGTCACAAGTCAACATGCAAACTAGTAGAATATACAAAAGATGATACAAACTGTACTACTGTCTGAGAGAAGTAGACAGAAATAGACAAAAGATAACTCCATAGCACTGCTGAGAATCATCCAGGGATGCAGCTCACCGTGGAGTCAGGTCCAGAATATATGTCAAAACTCCGGCTGGATAACCGGAAGCACCAGCCTTAGAACCTGTACAATTTAGTACAGAAGTGCAACATGAGTACATAAATATATATGTACCCAGTGAGTATCCCGCCTAACCTCGAAGAGGTAGTGACGAGAGGTCGACATGACACTCACTAAGGTCCAACAGTATAATTTAACAGGATGTAATGGAAACAGTAGGCATGTAAAGACAGTGAAGCAACAAGTATATATGCAAGATACTGAAATCCAGGAAGAATACCGGGAATAAATAAAACAATTACCACTTTACTTTCCCCCCAAATATCTGTCAGATCAATATCCATGAATTTAGTAACAAATAAATCATACGCATGCAGGGTAAGGAAAACCGGTCGGAGTCATAAGGTAGTCAAGCCCGTGCACTACCGAGGATCGAACGACCCGTACCAAAAGTGCACCTCTACACAAATTACTCACATCTATGCACTGCCGAGGATCGAACGGCCCGTACCAAAAGTGCATCTCTCAATCCGCCGTGGCGTACGACCCGTTCCCATAAGAGTGGGGGAAATCACACTCCGCTCGCGGAATGTAAATTGCGAAGCGGTCACATGCACATACATTATTCCTTTTAAAACGAGAATACTTTTCCGTGAACAATTTCTTACAAGTTTTTTCTCACATTTCATAACTTCAGGGACATAAGCAACATCTAACGTTAATTCATTACGCATATAGTTCCTATCAAGTAAAACACAAGGCATGATGTGGGCCTAACTACCCCGGACATAATAGTGATAGTCGCTACGTACGGACTCTCGTCACTTTGTATGTATGTAGTCCCCACAAATGATCACATATAGCATTTAAATCACCTAGGGGGACAATTCCCCCTTACAAGGTTAGCAAGGAGACTCACCTCGTGTCGAATCTACTCCTCGGACCAAGGATACGCCCGAACTCCGACTCTACACCCGAGGACTCGTAACTAGCCAAATATGGTACAATGACATCAATGCATGTTCAAAGTAGGGAAATTATCCTATTTATTCAATAATTTAACATTCTTGAAGAATTCCCAAAATCCAACCCCGGGCCCGCGCGCTCAAATTCCGAAAACTCACGGAGGAATCGCTCACCTGAATCCTAAGGATCGTTAATATATGATTTCTACTTGAATTTATGGCAATAAATGGGTAATTCACCAATTTCTCAATAACCCTAAATTACTACCCAATTCTTGACTTTTCAATGATTTAGTAGTTAATTTAGCTAGAAGATCATGAATTAAACTAGTGTTGAAATGGAATTAACTTACCGTGACAGTAGCTAGGTTGTGCTGTGCTCTCCCCAAGCTCACAAGACTCTAATGGTGGAAGAAAATGAATGAAGGGGGTGAAATCCCGAGTTTCAAAGAATATATACTACCTGGCCTACAGGGATTCCGCACTTGCGGCTCGGGGACCGCACCTGCAGTCTCGCGCCTGCAAGCTAGGGCTTGCACCTGCAGAAATGGACGGGAAAGGCTGGGTTCGCACCTACGGAGGGATGGCCGCACCAGCGGTTCCGCTCCTGCGGAATTTTGTCCGCACCTGCGAGAAAGGGGGATCTCACCTGGGGTCGCACCTGTGATGCTTGGGACCGCATGAGCGGTCCCGCACCTGCGACAGGGTAACCGCACCTGTGGTCACGCCAGATCAGGTGCACCAGCAGCTATTTTAGCTGGTTTTTAGCCCCGTTGGGTGCCCGGGAGGCCCCTGGGCCCACCCGAGCCCTCGTCCAAATATACCAACAAGTACCAAATCATAGTACGGACTCGCTCGAGCCTTCGGAACACCCAAAACAACGTTAAAACTCAAAATCACACCTCAAAACCCCAAGAACCAAACTTAGGAATTTTAAGTTTTCTAGACTTTGCTAACAACGCGCCGAACCGACCTATACTATTCGGAATGACACCAAATTTTGCAGGCAAGTCATAAATGACATAACATAACTATTTCCAGTCTCGGAATTCTGTCCGGACCTCGATAACACAAAACACGTCCAAAACCACAATAGGAACTTAAGGAACTTCTTATTTCAATATTGGGCGCCGAAATTCTCCCAGGTCATCAGAAACCCATTCCAAGCATATGCCCAGGTCCAAAATATCACACGAAGCTACCGGAACCGGCGAAACTCGATTCCGAGGTTGTTTGCCCAAAATGTTCACCGAAGTCAAACTTGACCTTAACGGCCAACCTTAAGGAACTATTTGTTCCTTTAGCACTCTAAACACCTCCGAATCCCGGACCACCAGTCTCCGCAAGTCATAAATCATAAAAAGCCGCTATGGGAAGTTTCATTTAGGGGAACGGGGTCCGATAACGCAAAACGACCAGTCGGGTCGTTACAGATAAGGTCACACTTCAGGAAAAAAATTCTGAATTTCAAACTTCAGACATAAATATTTGCTACTTCAGGCCCGTACGTATGAATTTATCCGAAAAGTGGGTATACTTGCAAATTTTTGTGCAAAACGAGTATAAATTCAATAGTGACCTAAAAATTGGGTATAGATGCAAATACCGAATGTGTATTTTATAATCAATAACTTATTACGTATACAAAAAACTACAGAGGGTTATTTATTGGAATAGATAAAAAATAAAAATAATAATAAATGTCAACTCATTTTGAATACTTATTATTTCATTCTTATTTTTTTATTTTGAATTTTAGCCAAGTTAATTTTTAATGCTTATAATTGATTCGACTTTATTTTCTAATTTCTTTCAACATCAGTGTTTTTTTATTGAAATATATCTATTTAAGCCAAGATTTTTGTCAACCTGAAGATAATTTTACTTGTATGATGAATTTGAAAAATAATGAAATTAATTTGTTTTTGCTAATTAGCTTTAATTATTATTTTCAGCAATAAAAGATATACATTATATTTTCTTAATTTAAATTCTTAATATTAGCTCATACCAAATTTTAAATATTCGATTATAATTATATGTTATCGAATAAAAATTATTTGTCTAATTGTAAGAAAATCAAATAAGTGGGAAGTAGTTTTGTATATTTTAAAGTATTTTAGTATATAAAAGAGTTTCACCTAAATAAAAACATAAAAGAAATTACTCTGTCATCTTTCAAGAACGTTGTGATGACCCAATAGGTCATCTTGTGTTTAGAGCTTGATTCAGCGCTCTTTAGCCTTAAAAATCACATTTTTACCCTCCTCGATTTACATGCGCTGTTCGAGCGTGTTTCCGGAAAGATTTTATGTTGAAAGTTGATGCAAATAATAATTTTTACCTTAAAAGTTGATTTAAGTTGACTTTGGTCAACGTTTTGAGTAAATGGACCCGGACCCGAACCCGTGTATTGACGGTCTCGGTGAGTCCGTAATAAAATATGGGACCTAGGAGTATACCCGGAATCAAATTCTGAGGTCCCTAGCTCGAGATATGAATTTTTGTTATTAATTGAAAGACAGAAAATATAATGATTTCAAGAATTTGGTTAATGTTTGATCTTGTTGGTATCGGGCCCGTATTTTGGTTCTGGATCCCGGTACAGGTCCAAAATAATATTTATACCTTATCTATGAAATTTGGTGAAAAACAAAATTGATTTGACGTGATTCGGACATCCGATTGTGAAAATAGGAATTTTAAAGTGTTCTTGCGAATTTCATGTGATTTGGTGCGAAATTCGTAGTTCTATGAGTTATTTTGGCGATTTGATCACGCGAGCAAGTTCGTATAATGTTTTAAGACTTGTTTGCATGTTTGGTTTGGAGCCCCGAGGGCTCGGGTAAGTTTCGGATAGGCTAAGGAGTGAAATGAACTTAGAAAACATAGCTGGTGTGCTTCAGGTCTGCAGATCTCGCAATTGTGAGGTCTGGCTCGCAAATGCGAGTCCCGCATTTGTGAGAATGAGCTGGATTGGGGACTCTCGCATTTGCGAGGTTACTGTCGCATTTGTGAGGTTACTGTCGCATTTGCGATAGTCTAAAGTTTGCAATTGCGAGCAAATGGTTCGCATTTGCGAAGGCAGCAGAAATGTGACAGGTTCGCATTTGCAATATCTTTCTTGTATTTGCGAGCTTCGCAATGGTCGCAAATGCGACATCTGCAGCTAGTAAAACTTGACTTAGACGTGATTTTTTCTCATATTTCAAAACTTTCGAAACAAGAAACCCTCTAGGCGATTTTCCAAAGACCACTTCTTCCCCAAATCATAGGTAATTGATTCTTAACTCGTTTGTTTCAATCTTTCACTTCATTTTACAAGATTTCAACCTAAAATTTAGGATTTTCATGGTAGAAATTGGGGGTTTGGGTAGGATTAGGGATTTTTGAGAAATTGGAATTTAGACCTCAATTTGGGGTCGGATTTCGAAACTAGTTACGTATTCGGGCTCGGGGGTGAATGGGTTTTGGTCCGTACCTCGAGTTTTGACCAAGCAGGCCCGGGGTCGATTTTTGACTTTTTGGGGAAAAGTTTGGGAAAACCTAAATTTATGTATTGAAAATTAATTTCTTTAGCAATATTTGATGTTATTAAGTTAATTATGGCTAGATACGAGTGGTTCGGAGGTGAAAACTAGAGGAAAAACGGTAATTGAACAGTGAGTGGCCTATGGATTGAGGTAAGTATTGTGTCTAACCTTGACTTGAGGGAATTAGGAATCCTCAGACTATCTGATTATGTGAAATCCATGTGAGCGGTGTATATGCAAGGTGACGAGTGCTTATACGTCACCAAGTTATCTGTTTCCCTGACTTACTACTTTCCTTAAATTGTTTTCTTCCCTGTCTTAATTGTTATATGCTCTAAATGCTTTCCATGCTTAACTGCTACGTGTTAATCAATATTTCTCCTGTTAACTATGTTAGCTCTTTCCATAGGTCTCCTAATTCCTGCTATTTTCTTAATTCGACTTGTTGGCACCTTTTAAATTGTAAATTGCTGGATTGGTCTCGCTGTGTAGTATTTTTTTGAGTAGATTGTATATTGATCAAGGTTTCGTTTTTCATGGTTCAGCTCGGTATTTATTTCTCGCAATGGCCTTGTGATTTAGACTGTTAATTGACTGTGTACATTGAGTGTTTGGTACTGATATGGTGGGATCGGGCTGCACGCCGTAGTAGCAGGAATAAGGGAGGATTGATATGGTGGAATAAGGAAATATACAACAGTTAGCTCCAATTCAACTGGTGCATTGGATGACCGGAATGGGAAGTGCACCGACGATCATGCAAGGACCACAAATGAAGGATACAAAAACTACAACTGTAATGGAGAACAACATGGACACAACAACACGAAAATTGTCTTATTATGCTGGATCTGGATCTGGAGAGGAAAAGCGAACCATGGCAGATGTAGTTACAGGCAATATAACAGTGCACCAAGGACTACAACTGAAATTCTATCCACCGGAAGTGAGAGATGGAGTTAAAGTTGTGAAGTTGAATAAGGAAGAAATACAAATGCAGTGTCAAAAATGGGAACCTGCTCGATAGGCTATGTTATGGGAGGTAATCCTACATTCAAAGAGATGTTGAAATTTGCCTATGGAGTGTGGAACTCAGTAGCTACTCCTACGGTTCTCATGCATGATGATGGATACTTCATAGTTAGGTTTGAATCAATTGATGATATGAGGTTGATTATGGCAAAAGGTCCTTATACTTTCAATAATAGACCAATGGTGTTGAAAAATTGGGTGCTGGACTTTGAAATTGATAAGGAACCTATGCGAGTGATGCCACTATGGGTCAATTTCTCAGGTCTTCCTATTCAATGCTGGGTTGAGGAGAATCTCGGAAGAATTGTTAGTAGCTTGAGGAAACCTGTGTGTACTGATCGATTAACAACACAGTGTGAGAGAATATCTTATGCTCGTGTGTTAATTGAGATAGATATAACACAACCACTACCGGATGAGCTGACAATAGAACAAACAAATGGTAAAATTAGGATGCAAAGAGTGGACTATGAATGGAGACTAGTATTCTGTCATGAATGCAACAAATTTGTACATCCTAATGGTGAATGCAAAAAGGAAACACAACAAGAGAAGCAGAGAAAGAGGGACAAAAAACAGAAATGGGTGTGGAAAACAAAGGCAGATGTGAATGAAGTAAACAAAGTAACAATTGATGAAGAGGCCAGGGATGAAGAGGAGAAGATACAAGGAAAAACACAGGAAGTCCAAGTGCTGATTGAAGATAGAGGCAAACAGGGTATGATTTATCATGGCAAATCAAAAACAAAAGGGCAAACAACTGTTGATATAGAAGAACTAACCAGAAGGAACAAGTATGCAGTATTGAGAATTCAGGAGAATGAACCACCTGATAGAGTTGAGAGTAATAAGCATATACAAGTGATTACTCAAGGGCCTACTCCAATTAACATTCCACCAATATGATATTTAGCACTTGGAATATTAGAGGACTCAATAAGTCCTTTAAATAGAGGGAGTTCAAAGACTTCCTGAATAAAAATAAACTAGATTTGGTAGGTTGTTTGGAGACTAGAGTAAAACAAAGAAGAGAAAAGAAGATTCAAATGAAGTTTGGAAGAGAATGGAAAGTGATTGATAATTATACAGAAACACCTAATGGCAGAATTTGGGTGGGCTGGAAAGAAGCAGAAGTGAAGCTGGATGTACTGCAATTATCACACAATTAGTTCATCGCCATATACAAGATAACAACTCTGATTTTCAGAGTTATTTAACCGTTGTGTCTGGATTACATACTATAGCTGATAGGAAAGATCTATGGAATCAACTAAGGGATATAAATGTAGTAACCAAAGGGCCTTGAGTAATTCTAGGGGACTTTAATAGTATATTGACAGTAGAGGACAGAATAAATGGGGCTCCTGTCCATCCAAATGAAATTATTGATTTCAATCAATGCATTGAGGATATTAGTGTAGGACTGATCAATAAAAGAGGTATTAAATACTCATGGAGCAACAAAAGAGGGGCTAAGGATAGGATCTATAGTCATATAGATTGGGTGTTTGGAAATGCAAACTGGTTTGGCATGTATGCAGGAGTGGAAGCAATTTACTTAGCTCCTGGATGTTCTGATCATACACCTATTCTATTGAATACAGAAACCCACAGAATGAAGCTGAAGAAGCCTAATAGACTGTTAAACATATTGCTTCAGCAGGAAGAGTATAAGGATGCAGTGCAGAATATATGGAACCAAAATATACAGGGTCACACATGCAGGAAGTTGAAACTGTTGGAGATTCATACTAGGGGATATCAGAGGCAATACTCATCAGTGGAAGTGAAACTCAAACAATTGAAGGAGGAGATCAATGGTATACAACAAGATATAAATGAGGATCATTTGAATCCATTTCTCATTGAACAAGAAAAGAAAGTGCTGATGCTAATTGAAAATGGGATGCAGTATATGAGAACATCTTAAGGCAGAAGTCAAGGACAATATGGATCAAACATGCAGACTCAAATACCAAATACTTCCACGCACAGTTGAAGTCTAGGCAAGCAAGGAACAAAGTTAGTTCAACATGTACAGAGCAGAATATGAGGGTGACTAAGCCAAACCAGATACAACAGGAGTTCATATAATTTTTCAAAAAGCTATTAGGTGAAGCTGCCCCAGTAATGAGTGGAATTGATGTTACTATAGCCAGGGATGGACCTTGCCTATAACTACCACAACAACAAGAAATGATGATGCATATTTCAAGAGAAGAGATACTGAAGGTGGTCCAAGGTTTGCCAAATGACAAAGCTCCAGGAATAGATGGATATCCAGTAGAGTTCTTCAAAGAAAACTGACAGATCATTGGTAAAGATGCAATAAATGCAGTTCTAGAATTCTTTGATACAGGGAAGATGCTTAAAGAAATAAACTGCACTACTGTCACACTCATTCCTAAGGTAGCAAATTCTAACTTTGTGAGAGAGATCAGACCCATTGCATGCTGCACGACCATGTACAAAATCATTGCTAAACTGATCACTAACAGGTTAAAGATGGTAGTTGATTACTTGGTGGGACCTTCACAGTCGGCTTTTATAGAAGGAAGGAACATTTTGGATAATGTATTGCTGGCTCATGAGTTGATCAAAGGATACAATCAGAAGTCAGTTTCTCCAAGATGCATAGTAAAAGTGGATATAAAAAAGGCATATGACTCGGTGGACTGGAATTTCTTAAGGAACTTAATGCTGGAATTTGGCATCCGTTACAAGATGGTCAATCTCATTATGGAGTGTGTGAGTACAATTTCTTACTCTCTTCTGATCAATGGTGGGTTGACACAAAAATTTCAAGCAAGGAAGGGGTTGAGACAAGGTAACCCAATGTCACCTTATCTATTTGTGTTGGTGATGGAATACTTGAATAGGGAATTGAAGCAACTGAATTCAAATCCAGACTTCAACTACCATCCTAGGTGTGCAAAATTGGGAGTAATTCATATTTGCTTTGCTGATGATCTACTAATGTGTATTAGGGAAGACAAGGTTTATATTGAATTGATGATGAAACAATTTGAGTCATTCTCGACTGCTTCTAGATTACATGCAAATATGGAAAAGATCTCTCTATATGTGGCAGGAATAACTACACAGTGTAAAGAAGAAATTTTGAAGAAGTTGAAGCTGAGCACAGGAGAAATACCATTCAAATACTTAGGGGTGCCACTATCCTCAAAGAAACTCAACATTAACCAATGTATGCCACTAGTTGATAGAATAGAAGGAAGAATCAAATGCTGGACAACTAGATTTCTGTCATATGCAGGACGACTTCAGTTAATCAAAAGTGTGTTATTTGAAATGCAGACATATTGGGCACAAGTGTTTCTGATCCCAAAGAAAGTACATGAAATGGTTACTGCTATATGTAGGAATTTTCTATGGAAAGGAAGCATTGAAGGGAAGAAAGCACCAATAGCATGGGAAACTGTTTGTAGACCCAAAGCAGCAAGTGGTCTAAATGTTATGAACTTCTCAGTGTGGAACAAGGAAGCAATAGGTAAATTACTATGGGCAATAGCACAAAAGAAGGACAAGTTATGGGTCTTATGGATTCATAATCACTATATGAAGAAGAAGGAATTGGACAGTATGCAAAATCCTAAACAAGCTAGCTGGGTGATAAGGAAGATATTTGAAGCACGAAGATGTTTGACTAATGGAGTGAAGGAGTTGGAGCTATATGCAGTGAAGGAGAAATATATCATCAGTAAAGCGTATGTTTCTTTTATGCCACAGTGTCCAAAAGTTAACTGGAAAGCTCTGATTATGACACAAGGATTGATACCTAGGCATCAATTTGTATTATGGATGACATTGCATCAGAGACTAGCAACGGTAGATAGACTAAGAAAATGGGGGATCACAGTAGCAAAGGAGTGTGTTCTATGCACGACTGATACAGAGGAAACTTTGGAACATTTGTTCTTTGAATGTTCATACTCAAGATTTATATGGGAGCAGCTGCTGAAACTATTTGAAGTCAATCGAACATTAGGAAGCTGGCATGAGGAAACTGCTTGGATGTCAGCTAAAACAAAGAGCAGAAAAGCAATTTGGAAGATGCTGGGCAATGCATTTGCAGCAACAGTATATCAAATATGGAGGGAAAGAAACTATAGAAGATTTGAGCAGACAAACAGAGAAAGTAGGGATATAGTTAGAGAAATTGTATTACATTTACATATTAAAGGTGAGAGATATTGTAAATGGAGAGGAGTCTTAGTAGAGATAAATAGATATCCATGCTAGTATAGATAGTAAGTTCCGGTTGTGGAACTTAAGTGTCAAAAGAGGTTATTTTTGTAAGACCCGACTCTAGAGTCCAATGAGCGGGTGGATGTACATATTTTACTTGGTTAAATAAAAGTTTTGAAGTTTAACCAAAAAAAATAAAATAAGGGTGAATATGTTTATACGGTGAGATCGGGTTGCACGCCGGAACAAGTGGAATAGGGGTGGATTGATATGGTGAAATAAGGGTGAATTATCATATTGATATTGATATATGGTGGGATCGGGTTGTGCACTGCAACATATATATATATTATTTATTATTATTGTTATTGTTATGGTGGAATAAGGGAGGAATTTGTGTTGTCTGGTGGGATCGGGTTGCGCGATACAACAAAACTATATCTTTCTATTTTCTGAGTTGCATTTCTTTCATTATTTGATATAGTAAGGATAGCTAACTTTGTACAGCACTGGGTCGCTCTAGAGGTTGTGGTTATCATTTTCAGTTGGCTATTTGGTTCTGTTCAGTATTTCTATTATTCTGTCATTTTATATACTGCCTATAGGTTTCTGTATAGGTGCCCCGCCTTAGCCTCGTCACTACCTCATCGAGGTTAGGCTCGACACTTACCAGTACACCGGGTCAGTTGTACTGATATTACACTCTGCACATTGTGCATATTTTAGAGACGGTCCTAGCGACGGTCATTAATGAGCTCGGATCGGATATTGTATGGATACTTGAGGTACGGCTGCTCAGCGCCCGCATCTCCCGGAGTCCCCATCCTCTTTTCATTTACCTGTACAACTTCATTCAGACAACTTTATACTTATTTCAAACCTTTATGTGTATTACTTTAGAAGCTCGTGAACTTGTGTCACCAGATTCAAGAAATTGAAATAGACGATTGGCTGTTTAATTTTCGCAGTTGTTTTAACGACCCGACCGGTCATTTTGAGATCTAGTGCGTCGTTCAGCACTTTGAAGTCGTGAGCAGCTCCATTTCAGGTATTATGACTTGTAGGTGTGATCGGAATTTAATTTCGGGAAGTTTAGAGTTGATTTGGAAAGAAAATTCTCATTTCAGAAGCCTTAAGTTGGAGAAATGGACTAAGATTGGAATTTTGAGTAAACGACCACCAAATCAGGGTTTGAAGATCCCTCCAGGTTCGTATGATGATTTTGGACTTGGGCTCCGGATCGGGTTTTGGATAACTCGGGAGCGTTTCGGCGTATACTATGGAAGATAACATTTTAGAAGAATTTCATAAATTTGGGCTGTAAGGCATTTCAGAGTTATTGATGTCCGTTTGGGATTTCGAGTCTGGGAATACCTTCGTATGGTGATTCTGGAGTTGGGAGCGTGATCGGAAGTGAATTCGGATGTCCGTAGGTTATTTTAAAGTCATTTGGCTAAAGATAGAAATTTGAAGATTTTTGAGAAATCCGACCGGAAGGGGAAATTTTGATATCAAGGTCGGAATGCGATTCCGAAAGTTGGAACAGGTACGTAATGTCGAATACGACTTGTGTGCAAAATTTGAGGTCAATCGGACGTGATTTGATAGGTTTCGACATCGAATGTGGAGGTTTGAAATTTCAAAGTTCATGAAGTTTGAATTTTGGTGCGATTCGTGATTTCGGCATTGTTTGATGTGATTTGAAGCCTCGAACAAGTTCGTGGGATGTTATGGGACTGATTCATATGATTGGACGGGGTCTCGGGGGCCTCGGGTGTGTTTCAGGGTGGTTTCGGACCATTTTTCCCCTACCTGTTGCTGCTATTTGCTGGTGTCACTGTTAAGCTATGCGATCGCGACCCATAGTGTGCGGTCGCGGAGAAGGAATTTGAGGGGCTGGAATTTTGTCTAGTGCGATCACAGTGGTAGTTGTGCGATCGCACTGTAGGAAAAATTGAGGCTGCAGGGAATTGCCTTGTGCGACCGCAGGGGTTGTGGTGCGATCGCACAAGGGTGTGTTTGGGGGCTTCTGGGGCTTGGCCTGTGCAAACGCACGGGGGTATGTGCGAACGCACATTAGAAGAAATAAGGGGGCTACAACTTTGGACTGTGCGAACGCAGGTGCTGGGATGCGATCGCACTGAGTGAATTTGTGAGGCAGCATAGTTGGCTTATGCGATCGCGGAGCATGTTGTGCGATCGCATATGAGGGTCACCTGGGCTGTGTGTTATTTTTAACGGGATTTTGGCCATTTCCTCCATTTGTTTCATTGATGTGGGCGATTTTGAGGAGCTTCAAGAGGGGTTTTCCACCAAGCATCACTAGGTAAGTAATTTCTTCATGTTTTTAAGATTTATACAAGGATTATACATGAATTAAACATGGAAATTAGTAGAAAAATTGGGATTTTGGAGGAAAGACCTAAAAATTTATATTTTGGATTTCTACCACGAATTGAGCATGAATATTTGAGTAAATTGTATATTTGAGTTAGTAACGCTATGGGTAGGGTATATTTTTGAGAAATTTCGGATTCCGGGCACGTGGGCCCGAGGGCATTTTGGTCATTTCACTGAGCGGAGTTGGGAAATTATATAATTTGGAATTGTTGCAAATATTAGAGTATATTTTCATTGGTTTGTCGTTGTTTGTATAGTTTCGGAGCGTTGTGTGAAGTTTGGAGTCTTCGGAAGGGCTTGGAGGCCGGTTATGGAATTTCGGAGCGAGGTAAGTCTCCTTTCTAACTTTGTGAGGGGGAATTGTCCCCCTAAGTGAATTAATTAAGTATATGCTATTATCTTCGGGGGCTTCATACCTACGAGGTGACGAGATTCTGTGTAGCTACTATTATGCCATATCCGGGTAGTCTAGGAGCCACTAGCATGCCTTACGTGTTGTACCGGTGATCCTGCCTGTAATATTAAACTGCTAATATATTCGAAATCGTAATTGAATATCTAAAGAAGACTAGAGTTCATTTTGTTAATCATCTAGAAAGAAAATTGATTTCCTCTGTGGATAAATGTATACCTGATAAGGTTATATTATTGAATATTATTAAACCTGGCACATGAGTTTCAAAACAAAGATTTAAATGTTATTTCTCGTGTTCCTTTAAGAAGAATTTTACCACTTTCCTGAGAAGATGCTTTCTTGATAAAAAAAAAAGTGGATTTTTTGTGTGAATATGTGTATCTACGGGTGCCTGAGTCGCATGTATGATTCACGAGCAGGATAACCCTGTATTTATGTATAACCGCGTCGCATGATCGATTCGTGAGCGGGGCAGATAGATGCATCTATGGTTCGAGTCATTCGACCCTCGGCAGTGCACAATTTATTATTGTTGGTCCGCGCCGTTCGACCCTCGGCATTGCTTGGCATGTTATTTACTGCGTAGTTGCTATGATTTTTGCCTGATTATCGGCCTGAAATTTTAAGTTGTCAATTGAAATGACAGAGATTTAAAGTTATTAAAAAGATTTTGGAAGAAGTTGTTCTTTCCCGTTGATTAATGTTTATTTGATTAAATCACCCATGTTGATTAATTGTTAGTAATATGACGAAGATATAAAGTGTTAAATGTGAACGGAGTTGATAATATTTATTACTGTTTTTAATAAATTGCCTATGATAATCATGCTTAGTGTCATGCTTGAATATTCTAAATTGACCTTTAGCAAGTGTCTAATTTGATCTCTCGCCACTACCTCTCTGAGGTTAGGCAGGAGACTTACTGAGTACACGTTATTTTTTCACTCATGCTACACTTGTTGTGCATTTTATTGCACAGGTACTTTCATGGCAATGTGGAGGATTCGGAGACTTAGGCGAGCTGCATCATCCGGAGGCGATCCGCATCTGACAGAGTCTCCCTCGTATTGTATTTATTTTCATTTTAAATTTCCTTGTCCAATTTGTATTTTGGACATGCTTTATGATGATTGTATAAATTCTTAGAAATTACCCATGTACTTGTGACACCGGGTTCTGGGATGTGTTGAGATGTATTGCTAAAGTGTAATATTCAAACCATTGTTTTACTTAACAGATTTTATTTGGTTAATATGTAATAAAGTGAGAGGAAATATTTTTCATAATTGTTAAAACCGGGAATTATTTAAATTAATAAATGATTGACTTGCCTGACAATGATGTCCGGTGCCATCACGACCTTATGGATTTTGGGTCGTGACAGTTGTACTTAAAATATATATGTTATTTTAGTTTGTTATTAATGTTATTGTTAAAGATGTTAAAAGAAGTAAAAATGTTCTAACGTTGGCTTGCCTAGCAAGTGAAACGTTAGGCGCCATCACAATCCCGACGGTGAAAATTCTGGGTCGTGACAAACGTCGCGCGTCCTCTTTCTTTTTTGATTAAATTCTTGGTATCTGTCCAAAGGGATAAACTTCTAAATACCAAGTGGTTACGTCCTATTTGGTTAGTATTTTTAATTCTTTCCTTTTCTTTCCATTTATATACTCCTACAATTTATGTCAAAATATATATAAAATAAATTGACAATATTTTTGAAGTTCTAAATATTAAATTTTTCTATGTAGTCCAAATAAGGAAGAATGTAATATATAAAATTTAGTTGATTTGTAGTCCTAAATATTAGGAAAATAATTAAATGGGTAATCCTACATATTAGGAAAATAATTAAATGAGTATTCCTACATATTAGGAAAATAATTAAATTACTATATTATCCAATGTAAACTATATTTTTATAAAAAAAGCGAATGACATTTCACTTAGGGCCATTGTGCTTTTAATATAATATAGATTTATATTAATTTGAATGGCATATCCTTTGGGGTTCGCTTACAAAAATTGTAGTCATTTTTGTGACATAATATTAAATCTGACACGATCGAAATCTTTATATATTTTTATTATAATTCTTCAAACAGTCATCAAATTAACACTAATTAAAAAAATTATATATTTATTTTAGAGCTATTGGAATGAACGGCTAGGTCATATAGTTTCAAGAAAAAAAATGAATAAAAGTAACAATGTAAGGTCTAAAACTGATTAATACCGAATGCGTATTTAATACAAAAAAACAATAAAGGGCCATTTATTGGAATAGAAGAAAAAAAATAATAATAAATGTCAACTTATTTTGAATACTTATTATTTAATTCTTATTTCTTCTATTTTGAATTTTAACCAAGTTGATTTTTAATACTTATAGTTGATTCGACTTTATTTTCTATTTTCTTTCAACATCGCCTTTTTATTTTATTTTATTGAAATATATCTATTTAAGCCAAGAATTTTGTCAACCTGAAGATAATTTTAGTTATATGATGAATTTGAAAAATAATGAAATTAAATTTTTTTGCTAATTAGATTAATTATTTATTTTCAGCAATAAAAGATATACATTATATTTTATTGATTTAAATTCTTAATATTAGCTCATACCAAATTTAAAATATTCGATTATAAATATATTTTATCGAATAATAATTCTTTTATCAAATTCTAAGAAAATCAAATAAGTGGGAAATAGTTTTGTATATCTTAAAGTATTTTAGTATAGAAAAGAGTTTTACCTAAATCAAAACATAAAAAAAAGTTACTCTGTCATCTTCCAAGAACGCCGTACGTCTTCTTTCTTTTTTTGGTTGAATTCTTGGTATCTGTCCAAAGGGATAAACTTCTGAATACCAAGTGGTTAGGTCCTATCTAGTTACTATTTTTAATTCTTTCCTTTTCTTGCCATTTATATACTCCTATAATTTAAGTGTCAATATATATATAAAATAATATGACAATATTTTGAATTTCTAAATATTAAATTTTTCTACGTAATCCAAATAAGGAAGAATGTAATATATAAAATTTAGTTGATTTGTAGTCCTAAATATTAGGAAAATAATTTAATGAGTAATCCTACATATTAGAAAAATAATTCAATGAGTATTCCTACATATTAGGAAAATAACTAAATTATTATATTATCCAATGTAAACTCTATTTTTAAAGGGTAAAAAAGGCGAGCGACATTTCGCTAAGGGCGTTCGTCATTTTTATATAATATAGATTTGTCCCTTAAAAAATTATACAACAGCAGTTATATATACATATCATATATTTTTAGAGTATACAATTCATATTTTACAACAATAAGATTTGAGATACCCTGCTAGTATATGATATGTGAATTGCGTATCCTGAAGGTATGTAACGTACATCAGGGGTGGCCCGACGAATTTTGTGGCCTAAAACCAAACTTTATGAGAGGCCTTAACTTTTTTTAAAGTCTATTTTTGTAGCTTTTTTTAGATGCAAATTTATTAATAATTTTCTTATAATCAATTTCTCCTAATAAGTCTTTCTCAATTGACAATATATCTAACCCATTTAATCTCTCTTGAGACATTGTTGATCTTAGGTTGGATTATATCAATTTTAATTTTGAAAAACTTCTTTTCGTTGTAGCAACGATAGCATGAGTTATTAACATTATTGTATAAGCAATATATGCTTTTGGAAAAGAATCATATCTTTTTATTTAATTGAGTATATCAATTATACTGTTATCTTCTAATTGTATTATTGTTCTTAACACTTTTAATTCAAAAATAAATATAAATCATCAATATCGGATTGATTATTATGCCTTAAGGAACATTCAAGATTAATTAGAGCAATGCCTTTTCAAATTTTCATCATCTAGTGATCTCAATTTTTTACCGCTAAATAGAAAACCAAAAATATTTTCTTATGCTTCGAATTGTTTAAATATATTTTGAAGTAAAAAAAATAGCTTTGTCTATTATATATAAAAAAAGTAGTCAACTCTAAAGGCCTCTTCGAGAGATTTTTAGATTTCATTATCAACATTCTCATCAAATTATTTCTTCCAATATATCACACGTTTCTTACGAAATTCGGGTTCGATATTCATTTCGAATGAAATTTCCTTGCCAGAAATCATAGCAGTTACAAATCCTTTTTCTTTATATTTGTTAAAGAAAGAAATTGTTTACCTTGAAAATGGTATTAACAATTATATTTGATTTTTGGTTCTAAAAATATGTGATTTATTCTAATACTAGTTGTTAGGTAAGAAATGCTAAGTGTAAGTAATAGAAAAACGATAAGCAAACCAGTATGGTCGCAAGACTGGGGACCTCGAGCTCGGTAATATCGGGCCTCGAGGGTAGCCTTCGGCAGTTGTTAATGAGCAATAAGTGAAGAACAATAAAATAAATGCAATAAATGAAGAGCAATAAATCTATAGAGCAATTGTTGAGCACGTTTAGGCAAGAAAAGCAGAGAATGTTCTATTGTATTGAATATTCATGTCTGTTACAAAATGACAGGGGTCCCCTTTATATAGGTGGGGGAATCCCAACATAGTACATGTCTAATCCTGACAAGGAAATGCTAATGGTATAGCTGTATAATGGCTCAGTACGGACTTGTACTATTCTTGCAGACCTTTCAGCTCTAACCACGTGCCCTTGGGAATTTTCCGCCTTTCCATGACGGTCATCGATTTTCATACTGCCTCAAGGTATGCCGGGATGAGTCCTCGATATATTCTCTCGAGGGGAGTACTTCGGAGTCGAGCCTCAGAATGTGCTTCGTGCCCCTCGAAACCGGGCTTGGGATGTCATAGAGGCTCTAAAATTGGGGTTTCCCGATTTTGGTCGTATACATATAGTCCCTACGTTTCTTAGAGTGAAGTGATAAGAAACGATTTTGAATTCTTGGCTCTTCGGTATCTCCACCGTGATGTCAGCCACGTGAGGTCAATAACTGATGTGACATAAAGGTAGCACAGAGCACGGTTCTCGAAAAGCCCTCGAACCGCTATTTGCCGCCCTTTCAACTCCTCCAACATGCTTAGAGAACCTCTATAAATATTCCAACCCTTCCCTTTTCAAATTTTTACCCTTTGCAACATCTTCAAATCCCCTTTTAACAACTTCTGCTTTCATTCCTTCTCTGCGTTCATCTCTTCGCACTTCGCCAGTTTTCTTCTTCTTATTCTGAAATTTTAACATAGTCATGGCCAAAACTTCTAAGACGGTCCCTCAAAAAAAGAAAGCCCCTTCTGCTTCACGCTCGTCTAAGAGCAAAAAAACAGTACCTCCTCACGTTGAGGAGTGCATCCCCGGGCCATGCGACACATCATCTGACTTTAAGATTGAGAAACCTTCTTTGATAGCGGGCCGACGCGAGCCCATGTCTCGATATATCAGTCTGGCGACCGATGTTAAAAAAGTGAAAGTCGACTGCCGTTGGGAGGAGGCGGTGCAAGTGGAAATCCCTTCATCTGAAGAAGATATAACCACTTACAAAGCTGGCTATCTCAACATATACACATATCCCTTCGCCTTAGGTCCTGTGGACCCCTCTTCGACGTAAATAGATCCAATGATCCTCGATTTTTGCCGACAATATCGAGTGACACTCGGCCAGATTTACCCTTCTTTCTGGCGAATCGTATATATGATCAGATATTTCTCGAACATTGTGATGACCCAAAAGGTAATCCCGTATATTCTATCTAATTCTATGTTCCGAGGTCGTGAAAACCTCCTTCTATCTCACCTCGATTTACGTGCGCAGCCCGGACGTGTAGCTGAGAAGCCTTTATGTGAAAAATTGATAAAAATGAAAATTTTATATTGGAAATTTGAATAAAGTTCACTTCAGTCAACGTTTTTGGTAAACGGACCCGGACCTGTGATTTGACGATCCCGGAGGGTCTGTAGAAAAATATGGGACTTGGGCGCATGCCCGGAATCAAATTCCGAGGTCTCAGGTCCAAGAAATGAATTTTTAAAGAAAATTATTTTGCTGAAAAATATAAAGGTTTTTGAAAATGAAATTTGAGGCAAAACCTGTGATATCGGGCCCGTATTATGATTTAGAAGCCCGATACAGGTTCGATATGATTTATATGTGTTATATGTGAAATTTGGTAAGAAACAGACTTATTTTGACGTGATTCAGACCTTAAATGCAAAACTTAATGTTTATAGAAGTTTGAAGAATTTTCTTGAACTTTTAGTTTAATTCCTCATGTTAGTGTTGTTTTATGTGGTTTGAGACCTCGAGCGAGTCCATGCTAGGTTATATGACTTGTGCGTGTGGTTGGACAAGGTCCCGGGGGCCTCGGGTACGTTTAGGATGCTCATCAGGTGTTTTAAGAACTTGGGAGATAGCTGAACCATTGCTGGTTCTGGTGTCTCGCACCTGCGATGGACCTTCCGCAGGTGCGGACACGCAGGTGCGGCGAGGAGTTCGCAGGAGCAGAACTTAGCCCAAAACCCCAAATCCTCGCAGGTGCGGTTAGTTTCCGCAGGTGCGGAGCCGCGGGTGCGGCCATTTGACCGCAGGTGCGACCCCAGAATTTTTAGTGGGTTTTCGCACCTGCGATGGTAGTTCCGCAGGTGCGGTCCCAGGGGCGCAGGTGCGGAATTGCTGGGTAGAAAAGGGGCAGAACCGAGGGTTTATGTTATTTTCACCATTTTTCGAACTGGGGAGCTCGAGAGAGGCGATTTTTGGAGGCTTTTGCATCCAGGTAATTTGGGTAAGTTATTTCTATCTATTATAGACCAATTTGCATGTTTCCAATCTTAAATCCAACCTTTAATTTCGAAAATTTTGGGTAGAAAATGGGATAAACTTCATAGATCGAATTATTGAGTTTTGATTGGGTTTTTGACCTCCGATTTGAGAGATTTTTATATGTTTAGACTTGTGAGTGAATGGGTGTCCGGAAAATATAATTTTTTTCCCGAATCCGAGACGTGGGCCCGGGGAACTTTTTGAGCAATTTTCCTAATTTCCCGTCTTAGCTTCGAATTTATTTGTTAAACTAGTTGCTTGTAGTATTATTTACACAATGCTGTTGATTTGAGTAGATTTGGGCCATTGGGAGTCGGATACCCGTGGCAAGAACGTGATTTCAAGTTTGTTTTGAGCGTTTGAGGTAAGTATCTTGCTAACCTTGTGTGGGGAATTTTCCCTTAGGATTTGAGTCTTTTATGTTGATTGTAGTCCGTGTACGCGAGGTGACGAGCGAGTTTAGTAGAGTCTTGCAGATCAGTACAGAGACATCTGTACTTATCTTCGAGAGATGATACCGAGGGTTTCCTGGAGGAGTGTCACCGCATTCTTCGTACTATGGGTATTATGGAGACGAGCGGGGTTGCTTTCGTTACGTTCCAGCTCAGTGGAACGGCTTATCAGTGGTGGCGGGCATATGAGTTGGGTAGCCTGGCCGAGTCAGCTTCACTTACATGGGGTCAGTTTTCAGAGATGCTCTTGAGTGAGTTTGTACCTCAGTCCCTCCGAGATGCATGTCGTGTGGAGTTTGAGCGGCTGTGACAGGGCACTATGTCAGTATCATAGTATGCCGTCAAGTTCAGTGATTTGGCCAGGCATGCACCTACTTTTGTTGCTACAGTCAGAGAGCGTGTTCGCAGATTCATTGAGGGCCTCAGGCATGATATTCGGTTTAGCATGGCTCGGGAGTTAGAGTCGGATATTTCATTTCAGCACGTGGTAGGGATTGCTCGCAGAGTTGAGGGTATGCTGGATCGTGAGAGAGACGATAGGCGGGACAATGATAGAGATGTTAGGCGAGGTCAGGAGAGAGAGGGCAGAGAGGTGAGGAGGCCTCGTGGGACGGAGAGATTTACTGGTCCTTATTATGGAGGCAGGGTACGACACGGTAGAGGTTTTATGGGTCAGCCAGTTCAGTTTGCATTGCCACTTCGCATGGGGTTTCAGGTACTCATGGGTCTCAGAGTACTCGGGCCACGCAGTTTCTATAGCCACGTCAGCAGAGAATTTGTTTTGAGTGTGGAGATATCGGCCACAGGATAAGAGATTTTCCCAGGCTCTGGGCAGATGTGTTACAGCAGGGCATTCAGGCTAGTAGAGGGCGCCCAAGAGGGGGAGGTCTGGCCCGTTGATGTGTTTCGTATAGTAGGCTGGAGGCCGTTGTGCCAGATTTTATAGTACATGTATGCTTTGTTTTGTTACAAAGGGGAACCATTTGTATTTCATTATAGCTCAGGTGGTCGGGACGAGTTCCCTCATTTTTGTTTTGTTGATGAGTGAGTTTCATGTTTTGCACTTTATTTTTGTGTTTGCTCCTGTTGGGAGATTCTGTGAGAAGTAGCCCATGTCTATCGCTTGTCTCTATTCAGTATTCAGATATATGAGACTAGTAGTAAATTCCCATTGTCCAGTACGGTAGGTTTGATGTGATTCCTGAGTATTTTGTTTACGAATGGTGATTTGAAACTCCATCGAGATGTGAGATCAACTAGCATTATGATTTTTATCAACTGAGATAAATTAGTGGAGGAATTTCAATTGGTATGATATAGTTTCAGTATGTGATTCAGAGTTGAGGGCGAGATCCTCGTGATATTTTATGATCTAATATGTTTGGACCGAGATGAGTACCGCAGTGGAAATTTTATCAGGATGGTATCCTTGTGATTTGTTCATGTGCTTTAGTTCCTTCCTTGTTATGTTGTTGTGTAAGTTAGCATTGATAGAGAGTTGTGCCTTTCGGGATTGTTTGATAGTTTCCTTATGTGCTTCTCCTTTCATATTCATTCATTTTCGTTTTATGCTCCTTGAGTTTTATCTTGCGGGGTGTGTGCCCGGTGGTGTTAGTTGTGGCTTGGTGATTTGGGTGTCAAGGTTATGAAGTCTTCATGTTTCTTGCTTTATTATCAGCGTGATGGAGGTTGGGAATATAGTTCTACCGGATATGAGGCTAATTTCCAAGGCTGATTTGATTTCAGGCAGCCATTTCGACCCAAGTGTTATTATGAGCCTATGTGTGATGTGCCATATTGTGTGGTCATGCCTTATGGGTATATTCATAAGTTAATGCAGCTGGCTGGGGCTAATATCGGATGTGGATTTAGAATCGGGCATTTTGGAAATGAGTAAAAGGTGAGAAATTGAGGTATGAGACTTATTGGTAGTAATAGAAAAGCTAAATTGCGGTTGTGGTGGTGTCGTCAGTCTTATGTAGATTGGGGTGACGTGGGATCACCCGCGGGTGTGTATTGGAAAATGCGCAATCAGTGATTTGATGAGTTCAAGGTAAATCTTAGCACGTTCGAGGACGAACGTTTGATGAAGAGGGGGAGATTGTGATGACCCAAAAGGTCATCCCGTATATTCTATCTAATTCTGTGTTCCGAGGTCGTGAAAACCTCCTTCTATCTTACCTCGATTTGCGTGCACAGCCCGGGCGTGTAGCCGGGAAGCCTTTATGTGAAAAATTGATAAAAATGAAAATTTTGTATTGGAAATTTGAATAAAGTTGACTTCAGTCAACATTTTTGGTAAACGAACCCGGACCCGTGATTTGACGGTCCCGGAGGGTCCGTAGAAAAATATGGGACTTGGGCGCATGCCCGGAATCGAATTCCGAGGTCCCAGGTCCCAGAAATAAATTTTTAAAGAAAATTGTTTTCTGAAAAATATGAAGGTTTTAGAAAATGAAATTTGAGGCGAAACCTGTGATATCGGGCCCGTATTATGATTTCGAGGCCCGGTACAGGTTCGATATGATTTATATATGTTATCTGTGAAATTTGGTAAGAAACGGACTTAATTTGACGTGATTCGGACCTTAAATGCAAAACTTAATGTTTATAGAAGTTTGAAGAATTTTCTTGGACTTTTAGTTTAATTCCTCATGTTAGTGTTGTTTTATGTGGTTTGATACCTCGAGCGAGTCTGTGCTAGGTTATATGACTTGTGTGTGTGGTTGGACAGGGTCTCGGGGGCCTCGGGTACGTTTAGGATGCTCATCAGGTGTTTTAAGAACTTGGGAGACAGCTGAACCATTGCTGGTTCTGGTGTCTCGCACCTGCGATGGACCTTCCGCAGGTGCGGACATGCAGGTGCGGCGAGGAGTTCGCAAGTGCGGAACTTAGCCCAAACCCCCAAATCCTCGCAGGTGCGGTTAGTTTCCGCAGGTGCGGCCATTTGACCGCAAGTGCGACCCCATACTTTTTAGTGGGTTTTCACACCTGCGATGGTATTTCCGCAGGTGTGGTCCTAGGGGCGCAGGTGCAGAATTGCTGGGCAGAACCGAGGGTTAATGTTATTTTCACCATTTTTCGAATTGGGGAGCTCGGGAGAGGCGATTTTGGAGGCCTTTGCACCTGGGTAGTTTGGGTAAGTGATTTCTATCCATTATAGACCAATTTCCATGTTTCCAATCTTAAATCCAACCTTTAATTTCGAAAATTTTGGGTAGAAAATGGGATAAACTTCATAGATCGAATTATTGAGTTTTGATTGGGTTTTTGACCTCTGATTTGAGAGATTTTCATATTTTTAGACTTGTGAGTGAATGGGTGTCCGGAAAATATAATTTTTACCCGAATCTGAGACGTGGGCCCGGGGACTTTTTGGGAAATTTTCCTAATTTCGCGTCTTAGCTTCGAATTTATTTGTTAAACTAGTTGCTTGTAGTATTATTTACACAATGCTATTGATTTGAGTAGATTTGGGCCATTCGGAGTCGGATACCCGTGGCAAGAACGTGATTTCAAGTTTGTTTTGAGCGGTTGAGGTAAGTATCTTGCCTAACCTTGTGTGGGGGAATTACCCCTTAGGATTTGAGTCTTCTATGTTGATTGTAGTCCGTGTACGCGAGGTGACGAGCGCATGCTCAAACTTATTTGTGGAAGGTTGACCCTTTAAGAATCTTAGATCCTTATATTCGCCGAGTATGAAGTGTCCTTGGCATGATTGAATTTCCTAATTTCTAGTGTCATCTTTATTTGCTTAAATGTGGAAGTTCTTACTTTTGGATTTACTCCTATTGCCTACTTGACTCCTAATTGACTTATCTGAAGGTTTTATTTCCTTTACTGTCATGCTATACCTTCTTAACTGTGTATCTCAAATTTGCAATTATCTTCATCTCAACCTATAATTGTTTTGGTCTTAAATGAAGTTATGATTATTCTCTGCTGCTTGTCCTTAAGTGGAAATTGTTGAATATTCTCGTAACTGCTCAACCTTAAAGGAAGTTTAGATATTCTATACCTTCGTGACTTGCCTTATATGGAGTTATCGAATTTGTGTTGATTTCTTGTGTTCACCCGTGTAATTAGGTGCGGCTGTTACATGCTATTTCCTTTCCTTGTTGAGTGATTCGTAATATGCCTAGCTCTCTTTATTATGTTTATTTCTCGTGAACTAGTTTTGCCTATCTTGTGGTCGAAGGCTCTTGAGTTGATGTATTAATTGTATCTTGAATTGTTGCCACTGTTGTAGTTGTACTTGTTGTGGTGATGCAGGAGGTTTCTTCCGTGCCGTGTTACTATTAATAACTACACATGCGGCATGATAAGGCGGGATACGAGATCGAGTGTTTCGCATGTGGCGTGACAAGGTGAGAACATGTTTATGCACGTGTGGCGAAACAACACGGGCATATACTTTAATATTGCACATGTGGCGTGACAAGGTGGGCTATGGCAGGGATTGTTTATGATAGTTGTGTTGGCCTGGGGGCATTCCTTGTTGTTGATATTGTGTAATGGAACACTTACCGTGTGAGTTTATTCGTGTGGAAATTTATGAGATGAAAACGTACGTGTTGCCTCTTTTGTTTTCCTTATGTCTATTGGTTGTTGAAATCATGTTAGGACACCTGCACAAGCATACACGTAGGTAAGGACTACTAATGGAGTCATGAATCCTTGTTGTTGTCAAGTATAGATACTCCTTTTGTGCTTACCGTATAGGTGGGAATGACCCAATTGGCACGTGAGTCGTCCATGCAGTTAGTACTCGAATGAGGGCGCAAGACGCCAAGTGTTAGGGTTCGGATATTGGGACCCGTATATGTTGATTTGTCCGAGGTTCGGAACTTCGTGGAGATGATTATGAATTTGATGTAGAAGTGGTTGAAGTTGTTGAGTCATTACATGCATTTGTATATTTACATGCCGGGATTGTATGTGTTTTATTCAGTCTTTGTGTTACTTCATGGTTTCCACTGATACGTATTGTTTTCCTTCCTTATCGAATTCACTGTCTTGTTAGCCATATTGCGTAGCCTTTATGTATATCATTACTTCCCTGATTTCTATACTGATAATTGTTAAGTTTTTATTAGACAATGGGTGTCTTGACTAGTCCTTGTCACTACTTCATCGAGGTTAGCCTTGATACTTACTAGGCACCGCTGTGGTCTGCTCATACTACTCTTCTGCATATTTTTGTGCAGATCCCAGATTTTCGCATAGCCGGCCGAGTGATTGATAGTAACGAGGTTGCTGTGGTGGAGACTCAAGGTAAAACCGTTTCAGCGTTCGCGGTTTCGGAGTCACCATCTTATATTTTGTTTACACTGTTGTACTTATTTCTGAACCTTGGTATTTTTAGGAGTTTAGTGTAAATTCTTAAAAGCTTATGACTTGTACTTTCGGGTTTTGGGAATATAAAATGTGTAAAGAATTATTTATTTCAGAAAGGTATTAGATTCTATTTATTATTGTTGTTATTCCTGAATATTAGGCTTACCTAGTCCTTAAGACTAGGTGCCATCACGATACCCAACGGAGGGAAATTTGGATCATGACAAACATGGTCGAGGGGATTCCTTTCACCCTCGACCACCTGATTAGGCTGTATAGACCTCGTCTTTACCGAGGTGGCCTAATTAAGTTACAATGTCGGGCCTCGAAGGTCTTTTTTGCTAATATTTATGAGGAAAAAGATAGAGGGTGGATGAGCCGCTTTGTCCGAGTTAGGACCTCGGACCTGATCCCTGTTGAGAAGATGCCATTCCCCGAGGAGTGGAATATGAGTCATAAGTGTCGATTCATCGAATTATGCTCTGTTAATTGAATGTTTTTCTTTCCCTTATGAACTTGAATGGTACCTTGGCGCCTTCAAAGACCTTCCGAACTAGGTACGACAGTTAGATGCCATCTTCCCATATGCTAAGCGTGTTTGGCGTGACTTCGCCAAAACTCGATAGGAAGCCAAGAATCACAGTAAGTTTTTACCACCGCTGCTTTCGACTCCCCTAGTAAAAGATTCCTCATATACTTGATTTTTTAAGTTTATACAGGCCTTGGAGAAACTTCTTTGATGAGACCGCCTCCACCTGGCAGAGTGGAGACTCAAAAACCCGCCACATACAAAAAGAGAAAGAAGGAAACGCCGTCGGAGTCTCCGAAGACAAAGAGAGCCAAGGCTCGGGAGCCTAAGGCCGATACTGCGGTCTTGACTTTGATAACTGCTGAGAGCCTTCGTGACGAAGATGAAGATGATGATAATTGTCCCCTGATACTTAGGGGAAAGCGAAGAATCGATGCTTCGAGGGCTACTGAGCCAACGATTGCTGATACGGTCCTGCCTCGAGTTGAGGAGACTCTCGAGGGGGATGTAAATGAAGACCTAGAGCCGATCATTGACCATGGTACATCCTGTGTCGATGAGCACTTGGTCGGAAAAGTCGGGGGACCCAGCTCCATAATTCCTCGAGAGCGAGAGAATGCTCTGATCGAGGTTGATGACATAGGTGACTTTCCACCAGGTCCGTCGTTGTCCTCAGGGAAAATACGGGATGCCCAAAATAGAGGAACTCCCGATGTGAGGGAATCTCAAGGAGAGAATGACATATTTGGAGATTATTTCGCCAGTGTTGAGAAAGAGACTGATATCGATGCCCCACTTATTCTTGGGAGGCTGAGAAGCTCCAGAAGCAGGTAATTTTTTGATGTAGCGTTTGTGATTTGGATTCCGATTCTTTTTTTTCTAACTCCTTTCCTTCGTGTTTCAGGTCTTGATGCTCTATGACCGAGCCTTTTCCAAGTTACGAGCCGAGCTAACTCTTTGTGAGGAGGAGCTTGGTAGACTCAAGTCGGAGTCGAATGAGCTCAAGACTCTGTATGCCCGAAGGGAAGAGGAACTTAATGACCTTCGAGCAAGCTCGGAGGAAGCGTTCCAAGAGCGGGCCAACTTCTTCGAACAGGTAACTTAGCCTTCGATGGTCTATTTTCCATTTTCACAACTCAGCTTTCAACAATTTGACTCGGTTTTGCATATCAAACAGAAAGACTACCTAACGGGGCAACTTCGGGAAGAGATTGTGGCCAAAGATGCTGAGATCCTCGGTTTGAAGCGGAGCATGGACAACATGTCTTTGGAGAAAGATACTCTTTGCGAGAAACTGGTCTCGGCTCAGCATCTTCTTCAGGATGCGCAAGGGGAGGTCTACAAATACAAAGCGCTTCATGCCGAATCGGCTGCTGCTCTATCCGCATCCAAGTTCGAGGCCGACGAGCTAATATCCTCAAACTGGGATGATGTTGCTACTGCAAATGCTCGGGCCAGGAGGATATCCAAAGAGGCCGAGCTCAGGCTGACTCGTACCATTGGTTATGCTCGATTAGAATCCCGAAGGCAGGCTTTCGAGGAAGTTAATGCCAGGGTTTTCGATCTTTCTGCCGAAATCGAGGAAGCGAAAGCCTTAGAGGAAGAATCGGCAGCACTAATCTCTCCTAACGAGGGTTCTGCTAGCGGCTCGGAGAGTAGTGAAGATGAAGACTAGGCCCTTCTTCGTTATATTTACTTCTTATTTTGTGTTAAGGGCTCTGTGTGAGAGCCTTGTAAATGTATTCATGTAAATATGCCTTTTGGAATACAAAGGATCTTTTTGTTTCATTATTACTTTGCATTAATGCCTTCCATGTTCCGCCTTTAGGTGTCTATCTGAAGGTCGCATTTGATTTTTACTTGAAATCCCTCGGGCTCGGCACAACAGAGACCCTTAAAATTGGGATGCTTTGGTTTCAATATCTTTCCCTTCTTAGTATGGATTAGTAAAAAATTGATTCAACTTCTCGACCCTTCGAGACATTTCACGATGGCGTCATTGACGTGACCGCGAGGTGACCGTAGTGGCCCATCGATACATTTCCCCACAAATCATAATTACTTTGACAGAGCTGATTGGCTATTAAAATCAATGAATAGTCGCCGATCTCCTCTTATATATACTTGCTTTCCCTTTCATTAAGGGTTTTATTGCTTTGTGCGACCATCTTCTCCCTAGAGTTATTTCCTTCTAGCATTTTTTCCGTCGTATCAGTTTAAAGTTCTTGTCGAAGTTTTCATCTCTACTTTCTTGTTTTAAAGAAATTATGTCCACCATATCCAAATCCGTTCACCAAAAAGGGAGGAGCCCTACCTCAGAATTGCACCCGGCCTTGGTACACCACGGACGCTTAACGACCTAAACTGCTTCATTTTGAAGAAGGAATTTACGCTAGAGAGACCCCCCGACGTTCCTGGCCGTCGAGAGCATGCTTCGAGGCACATTCGGTCGATCGAGAAGAGACATCTGGAGGCTGTGAGGAGAGACTATGGATGGGGAGAAAGAGCAGTATCACAGATACCCTCTCGCGGAGAGGATATTTTGACCCATGCATAAGGGTTTCTGAATGTGTACACGTATCCCTTTACGTTAGGTCCCCTCGATCATCTCGTGCTCAGGTTTTGCCAAAAGTATCGAGTTACTTTGGCTCAGATCCATCCATCTTTCTGGAGGATCGTGCTGATGATGAGATTTTTCGCTGAAAAGGCCGAGCTTGAATTCACTCTCGGTCACCTTATTTGGTTGTATCGGCCTCTGCATCTCTGTGGCCTGATTACACTACGACGCCGATCCACCAAGTCTCCCTTTGCTAGTGATGATGAGGACGAGGACCAAGGATGGATGAGTCAGTTTATTCGAGTAAGGACCGTCGACATCATCCCTGCAGAGTTCTTACCGTTCCCCGAGGAATGGAATTTTAAATGTAAGTAGTATGCTGTATTTTATCATTCTCGTTTTTGGGCGAACTTCGTATAAATGCTCATTTTCCTCTCCCACAGCGGTCCCGTGGAGGTCAGATGTGATCCCTGATCTCGCGGAATGGGTTTGTAAATTGGCAGCTTCTTCGATCTATGACAAACGCAAGTGGCGAGATTTGTCGAAGGGCAGGTGGGAGGCGAACACCACGGTGTGTGCTACGCAGTTCCTCTCTTTAAGGAATACTTTTCTTTATGTTTACCAGTTTCTCTGATGCAGGCATCAACGAGTTTTCCGAGATGAGGCTGTCCCCTATCGTGGAGGAGAAAGAACCTTCAGCTCCGAAGTCAAAGAAAGATAATAAAATGAAATGATCCTCGAAGGACGAAGATATTCGCAGCGAAGTAGAACCTGCCCGGAGGTGCGAGGGGGATGCAACCATCGACGAAGAATTTATATTCATTTTCGATCTGTGGATGGCAACGATGTTGAAGTGGATGGCCTTACGCCGATGGCTCGAACCAAGGGGATTCCCGAGGCCATTAAGCTCGCTAGACTCGAGGCCCCCAGCTTCGAGGGAGAGGCCCCAAAGGAGAGGGGGGCAAATGCCCTGACTTGTCGGCAGTTTGTGATACGTTGGAGGGTACTCCGAGGGGGACCTCGGGTAGTTTTCCTAAGGCCAAGACAGCAGGAAATGACCCATTCAAGGGTTTATTTACCAGGGTCGCTGAGGCCGGACCGGTAGATGCAAACTCGATCTTTAAGGAGGCTCAACGATTCTGTTCTATGGTGAGTTTTTAGACGGCATTATGACCTTTTTAACTCCACACTTTCTTATCTTTTTTAACTGGGCCTTCTTTTTCATAGGACTTTAACAAACTCAAGGCTGAGCTGCTTCGATGTGAGGCCAAGTTGCGGAGGTCTTCGAATGGGGAGAGACCCCTTAGGCTTCTTTGTGACAAGAAGTCAAAAGAGTTGACGCACCTTCGAACGGAGTTCAATCGATGTCGTAATTACAAGTACTATCTCGAGAAACTGGTAACTTTTATTTTAAAGGAATTTGAGCTTCTTCTCCCATCTCCGGGGGCTAATATTTCAGTGCCTCAGTTGCAGTGAGAGACTGAGATGCTGGAACGCCTTCGGGGCGAAGTCGACCAGGTCAATTCTGGGTGCAACAAATTGAAGGCACATATGGATGCCCTCGTTGCAGCCAGAAAAATGCTTTGGCTAAAGTCTCTGCCCTTGAAATTCAACTCCGTAATGCTCGAGAGATCAATTCGATTCAAGCGATCAAGATAGTTAAGCTTGAAACCGATCTCTTGAAGATGAAGGCCGAAGTAGCAGAGGCTCGAGCCGAAGCCGAAGCCGAAGCGAAGGAGTCCGAATAAAGGACGACAAAAAGGCGGTCGTCTATCTAAAAGAAGCTATCGATGCTCGGATAAGGTTGATGGAGGCTTCCGATTGAGAGAGGAGAAACAATGAGTATGCCCGATGCAGGTCCTGGAGGGAGACCCTCGAGGAGATTCATGATAAGGGCTTTGATCTCTCGGAGGAGATAGAGCAGGCTGAGGAGGACGAGATTAATTCCAAGTTTCTCCTTTCTACCGACGATGAAGCCAATTTTGAAGATGAAGGGGAAGAAGCTGACGAGGATGCTAGTCCCGAGGGGGTTGATGAAGGCAAAGTCCCCAAGGGGGAAAAGACGAAGTCCCCGATAACAATGGTAGACTAGGTTTTCTTTCGGTAAAAGGCTTCCTGCGAGGGTGTTGTAAATGTACCTTTGTACCATCATTTATATAAAGAGATCTTTCATCTTGTTTTTACATAAAATTTCGTCTTGCCTTTGCCTTTGCTTTTGTTGTTTGAATTTTGATGCTTGCCATTGAGGTTTATAATCTTGATTTTGCCTCATCGAGGTCTTATGATTAGTCCCCGAGCTAGATGACCTCGACCTTCATATTGAGAGTATTCCTTTTAGGGGTCTTATAAGTTCGATATTATGGACTTGGTATCGGGGCTATGCCTTTTTAAGGTTTTACAAATGTGGTGTTGCCTCATTGAGCTCTTACAAATTGGCCCTTAGGCTCTTTGGATTAGGTCGATTCGACCTCTAATATGGCTATAGTTTTCCCTCATTTTGGCTAAAGACTTTGTTAGCATGTTTTGTGTTCGTCCGACTCTTCGATGGCTCGAATAAGAACCTCGATTATAAGTCTATATGCGACGATAATTGAGTACCTTGTGAGGTTTTCTCGAAGGCTGATGTTTCGAAGCCTTTTTATTGAAGGCTGATTGTTTCGAAGTCTTCTTATTGAAGGCTGATCGTTTCGAAGCCTTTTCATTGTTCGGAGCTGATTTTGTCGAAGCTCCTTTTCTTATGCCTAGGGTAGCCTGATTAACCGGTTCTTTTCGTAGTATTTGAAGGCCTTTAGTAGAATGTTATCGCATTGCCCAGGACTACACATACACTAACAAATAAAGGGCAAAGCAAAAGAGACATAGCAATTAAAAGGATCGAGGTCAAGAAATGATGAAATAATGGACGCTATCAAAGACCCCAGAACAATAGAGTCCACGGGATCAACCGTAGAAGGCCTCGAACCCGTCCAACTTGATGATAACGACCACAACAAGAAAGCCTATTTCGGTCACAAGCTTCAGGAACCAAGTAGATTCCATCATTTCTTAACTAATAATGCATACTTGATTGTTTTTTCCCACACAGACATGCCAGGTATCCCGAAGGAGGTCGCGACGCAAAAGTTGAACGTCAACCATTCTACCCCCGGTAAGCAAGTTAGGCGAAAGTTCAATTCCGCAATAAACGATGTAGTTCACAAGGAGGTTGAAAAGTTTCTGAAAAATAGCTCTATCAGAGAATCAAAATACTCCCAATGGGTCTCCAGCGTGGTCATGGTAAAAAAGAAGAACGGAAATGGCGGATGTGCGTAGACTTCACAGATTTGAACAAAGCATGCCCAAAAAGACTCATTCCCACCACCCCATATCGACCAGCTCATTGACGCAACAGCCGGGCACGAGTTGCTGAGCTACTTAGATGCATACTCGGTCTATAACCAGATCCTCATGGAAGAGTAGGACCAGGAGAAGACCGCCTTCATCACCCACCAAGGAACGTATTGCTACAGGGTGATTCCTTTCGGACTAAAAAACGCAGGGGCAACATACCAAAGGTTGGTACAAAGAATATTCAAGGACCAACTCGGAAAGACCATGGAGGTCTACATAGACGATATGTTGGTCAATTCCAAAAGGAAAAATATCATATCGACCACGTAAAAGAGGCCGTCGACGTACTCAGGCGATATGGGATGAAACTAAATCCTGAGAAGTGTGCATTTGGCATAACCTCATGAAAGTTCTTGGGATTCCTAGTATCACAAAGAGGCATCAAGGTCAATCCCGACCAAATCAAATCCATAGAAGGAATACCATAACACTTAACCAGCAAAAAACAAGTTCAGAAGTTGATCGACCGCATTTCCGCTTTGTCGAGTTTCATCTCCTGATCGTCTTATAGATAACATAAGTTTTACAGAATACTCAAGAAGGACAACAGCCTCCGATGGACATCCGAGTGCGTTCAAGCCCTGAAGGATTTAAAAGTTTATCTATCATCACCGACGTTGCTTGCCAAAGCAGAACCTTGGGTAGAAGCAAGAGCATTCGCTCAGATACGCGAGCAGGAAGTGATCACCTTCTTATGGAAGAACATTGTGTGCCGCTTCGGCCTCCCCAAGGGGATCAGATGCGACAACGGACTCCAATTTACTAGAAAAAAGGTCGCCGAATCTTTCGAAAAGTGGCATATCAAAAGAATACTCTCCACCCCATATAACCCCGCGGACAACGGGCAAGCAGAGTCGTACAATAAATCAAAAGTGAACATCGTGAAGAATAAGCTCGAGGATGCAATAGACTTCGGCCAGAACTACTGCCAGAATTTCTATGGGCCTACTGCACAACTCCAAAGACAAGCACAGCAGAAACGCCCTACTCGTTAGTCTATAGGACTGACGCAGTAATACCAGTTGAAGTTGGAGAGCCTAATTTGAGATACTCCTATGAGAGTAAGCCGATGAATGATGAAAGAAGAAGGCAAGACTTCGATGAAGCCGAAGAACGGAAAGACATGGCCTACATAAGGATGATCGCCCAAAAACAAAAGGCAGAAGGCTACTATAACAAAAAGGCCAAGATCAGACCACTCGCAGTCGGGGACTACGTGCTCAAGGCCAAAACAAAAGCAAGAAAAGACCCGCAGGAGGACAAACTAGGAACAAAATGGGTCGGCCCATACAAAATCACAGCAGCAACAAGCAAATGGTCATTTCAACTAGAAACAATAGACGGAAAACAACTACCAAACAACTGGAATGTCGCCCACCTCAAGTACTTTGACTTTTAAGAATAGTTGTTCCTATTTATTATGTATCTACTTGAGAGAGAGTGCATATTTAGGTAGTTGTTTGAACAACATCACTCCCGGAGTATAGACGAAAGTCATAACCGAGGGTTTAGAAGTTGGATTAGAAATAACAATACTTCAGGTGCAATCTAAAGTGAACTGTAATGCAATCTAGATAGCGTAACTTGAGAGAGTCC
>ML322179.1:0-27235 GCA_005239505.1 Nicotiana paniculata | reverse complement strand
CCACTGTTTTTGACGTCTCAACCTTAGGATTGTAATCTTGAGTCCATGGGAATGTACGATATTTATCTTGTTGTCCTTTTTACTGTAAATAACCAACCTGCTTCGAAAGAACTATTACAAAATCGTCATAAACATCACAACGAATCAACAATTGTCGAAACGCGAGCAAGCCGATCAAACAGCGACCTTTAATCCCAAACTGTGTTGGAATTAAATTTCGAAGTTCCGGAAAATCTGGCGAACCATATGAGAGCTTCATCACTACAACTTGGTGAAGACCTTCTTCAACTTCATATTCCTCCAGTTCCTTAAACGAAAATTGCATCATAAGCTGTCCATGAACATGCTGGACAGGTTTAAGGATTGTTTTTGCTACTGGTTGTGATTTTGACGTGAGTAATGAAGCATATGTATTCGTTTTAGGGATGGGATACGTCTCTCCCACAGCTTGAAGCTGGGGAGAGGCCTGCACGTCCATGGCATCCCTTAGTTCTCCATGTCTCCCAGGAAGAGAGGAGAGAGCGTTTGCCGTTAGGGTTTGTTCAAAAGTCAGCTGAATACTTCCTTTTGTTGAATTTCAATGTCTGTGTTGCGAATTATTTGCATTACATAAATCATAATTTGTCTTTTAAAATTCATAAATGATTTAAAGTTGCATGATTTGATGCATAACTTCAATCATTTTTATTGTAAAATTACGGAAAATTATTCTTCAAATAATTAAATTTGTTAACTAGAAATTTCTACTTTTAATTTACTCATTAATTAAAATTTAAAATAGAGTTAGAGATAATTAATATATTACTTGTAATTGATTGAAATAAATAACAACAAAAATGTTGATTATTTGACACAATGTAGATTTAATAATTAATTTATTCATTTTTTCTAACAAAATTGTGAAATTTATTCCTTAAATGATATGAGTATTAAATTAAATGATATTACTCTTAATTAATTTATAATTAGACAAAGACTAAGTTAGAATTAATTACTATATTTTTATTGGGTTTTGATTTAATTCAAATTAACTAATTAGTTTAGATTAGCTAAGAACTGGAGTAAAATCGAACCTGGACCAAAATTACCCAGGTCCAACCCCCTTCTCTATACACAAACACACCCAGCCCAAGACCTTACCCGCCCTGCCCAGCCTCAGCACCCAAAACAACCCCGTTTTGTACCCTCAAATACTAGCCATTGGATCGATCTGATCCAACGGCTCCCAAACCCCCAATCCCTAACTATATATATGTCCAAACCACACCCCACACCCTTATTTGCATAAGTCTCACACCCCCCCTTGTCTGTCTCTCTCACTTCTCTCTAAACACCCAAACCCTAGCCGCCGTCCTGCGCCGGCCAGAAATCGCCTCCGGCGGCGGAGATTCTCCAATCGACCCCAAAATTATACAAGATGATCCCCACCCTTCCTTCAATCACATCCCACTATCAATTTCCCCAAATAACCATCCAGTTAAGAGTAATTTCGGATCTAGGAAACAGTCAAAACCCTAGAATATGCTGAAGATGATCCCAAGTGACTCTGTGACTCAAACTTACATGAGTCGATGGTTCTCGACGAGAGCTGTTGATTCATGTGAGTAAGGGTCACTTTTGGAGGTCGCCGTAGTCCGGCCGAACTCTGGCTAGTCGCCGTAGTTCGTCCAAACCCCTTTAACGGGTATCCCTCCTTCCCTTCTAACTGTTTCTTGTACTACTAGCATGAATATATCATGGTTTAATCACTGTTTTTTTTAATTTGTTGTATCACTGTTTAGATTTTTTTTTCATTCATTGTCTTTTTCTACCTGTTCATATTTCTTCCTCATCGTTTAGTTTAAGCTCTAAATGTATTTCATGACAGTCATGTTTTTATTTGTTCTCATCAATTAAGTAATTAGGTTTCTCTGATAACCATGTTTCCTAACTTAGGTCTTGTCATTGTCCGTATGTATGACTGTTCTTCTTTGATTCGCACTACCTTCGATTTGATTAATTCAGTGTTTAACATGTTATGCACATTCCGGACTATTTTGCAACCATGTTTAGTCACTTAGGATTTCCTGTTAATCATCATTGATTTATTAGGTGTTCTACTTGTTAAATTAATAGTTAGCTTTATTGATTCATGCTTAAGTTTTCTAGAATACCTTTACTGTCGCTTTATCTCCTCTCTAAATGATACTGTCTACCTCCATTTGATTAATCACCCTAACTTTAGTATAGTCTGAAGATTAATCATTCACCTAGATTAATTTATTAGTTAATTAGGCTCCTAACTTTGTTAAGAGTTTAGTTACTAATATAATTAACTAAGACCAAGGATCAATTGAACAAACTAATTAAGCACCCTAATTAATTAGGTCTAACAACCTAATTATTTCTATTAATTGATCTAAGACAACTAGTTAGGTTTAATTGTGCATTTGAGTTAACTAAGTTTAAGAATAATTGATTCACTTAGTGTCACATTTAAATAATTCCAACTTCTTCAATTTAGAAATTAACTTAGGTAGCCTCTTAAGTAATTAACTAAAAAAAATCAGTTTATGATAATTAGTTTGAGGTTAATTGACTAAAACAGATCATTTAACCTAAGTTAAGAGAACTGAGTTGACTAACCTCAATTAAGTTTAATTAAATTGATTATTAATAACTTAAACATAGATAGTTAGTATGAAAGCTAACTTTATGCATTTAATCAATTAACCTTTAATTAGTTAACCTAACCTTAGTTAAGAACAACTAGTAGTCACTTAAAGTACATAACTAGTGTTAGTTCACTAGAGTTAAATGATAACCTAAGCGAGTAATCATGATTAACCAATGGTAAATTCAGGGACTCCAAGGGGTACAACAGGTAATGTAAATTTAGGAAATCAGATTTTTAAGGGTAAAAGGGTCTTTTAAGTGATGGAAAATTCTTGAATAAGGGCAGCTGTCCCAGAGGATAAGGATGACAACTGCACATGTACCTCTCTTCAGCCCATTAGGCAGGGAATATCCTAGATAGATACCATCCCCAAGTCCTTTATAAATACACCCATTTTCCACATTAGGAAGATCCTTTTTTTTTTAAAACATTCTATTTGACTCTCTTTGACATTGAGTTAGCTACTAAAAAAGAAAATCGTTTGAAAAACACAGAAAATTCAGAGTAGTTTCCTATGCATGAGAAGATTTCAAAAGATATTAGTAGAACAAAAATTTGATTTCTCTTTGAAAGTTCATCAAGAATCTACTTGGGTTTTCAGCCTTGTTTCTCCTTCAGTTTCTGATTTTTCAAACTCACCTGGGTTGATTTTGAGAGCTGCGTTGGTTTCTGGTTGCTGCTTGTTTGCTTCCTGATTACTCTCTCTCTCTCTTCTAGCTGAATTTTCTATTGGCCTGACCTTTATTTGGTCAGGATTTCTGTTACTTTTCTCTTCAAACAAGGTATGTAACATCTTAACTTTATTGAAATGATCAAATCTGAATTTTTGTTCTTTGTTGTTTAAATCCTTCTCCTCTAGCTAAATCTCCTTTTCCTTTGTTTTTGATATGAAAAATCTACAATGCGATGGGTTAATAGGCTGGTAAATGAATCTGAATGAGTGTTATCTATGAAATACCTGAATCCTTGGAATCATTCTGTTTAGTTATGATTAAGTCTTATTGATTTCAGAATGCTTAGAATTTGTGTAGTTAAAATAAGTTAGATGTTGGTTTTGTGTTTGCTTTAGTCAATTATTAAGATAATTTGCACTAGGGTAGATGAATTCGACCTTGTAATAGTCAAATTTATCCCGTAGTAGTGCATAAACAATGGCTTAGTTGCTGAAAATCACCCTCTTAAGGGTATAAAATAAGTAATCGAAAAGGGCCTTAGAGTAAGGAATATGGACTCTTTAAATGTCCAGATTCATTCTCTAAAAAATGCCTAAATAATTAAAGTACCATATAGTTTAGAATTATGTTAATGTTGACACTAGGGTATATGAGTTTGACTTATTGGTAGTCAAATTCACCCCATAATAGTACACAAAACAGCAGTATAAATGGCTGAAATTCACCCTTTAAAGGGTATAAAGTATGTACTTAAGAAGGTCATTAGGGTGAGGAATTTGAACCCTTGAACGATCAAACTCATCCCCTACAAATGCCTAGATAATTAAAGTTCCATATAGTTAGAATTATGTTAATGTTAGCACTAAGATAGGTGAATTTGATTCTTTGATAGTCAAATTCGTCTCATAACAGTGCACAAGCAGTAGTTAACTTGTTGAAATTGTCCTTTCAAAGGATGTAAAATGGACAATCAAAGTCTCACTAGAGGAGAAAAATCTGGAATCCTTTATGATGATCAAAATTTATCCTCTTGAAACGCCTAAATAATCAAGTTAAGGAATTAATATGAACTAAAGGTCGTAAGTATAAAAATGACAAGTCCAGATGTGAGTTGATCCTCTTATGATCACATTCACCCTGAGAAAGTGCATAAATAATTCTTCCAGGTAATAGGGTTTGAACACAAGCATTATAAGAATTAAAATTGACCTTTCCATGGTCAGTTTGATTTTGGTAGTTGCATAACACTCAATCAATTGGGGTGTTTACAGATTCCAAAGGAAGGCACAAGTGTATGGCCTTAAAGGAATTCAAGTTAGGCAAATTAGCTAAAAATTTCTTTTTTTTAGTCTTTCCATTTTTCTGAAAAGTGTATTTAGATGGCAGTAGTTTATATTCATTTTCAGAATCATTGTAATTAAAAACTGGACTGTATATATTTAAATTCCGTTTACTATTCTTTTTTTTCTTCTGAAGAGTAGGCTGTTTTTATTAGTGGTTTTATAATCCAATCCCTGTCTCTAAAATAGCATGACAACAGTAGGAACTTGAGTGCATATCTAAGCTGGCATGTATGGGATTTTTATAAACGTGTTGATTTGAAAAATGGCTATCACGATTATAGTTATTATCAATGTAAGGTAGAGTTAATCATGCCTAATTAATTTCGCACCTAGTAAACTCTCTGAAATCAACGTATGTAACATATTCTTGTACAAAAGAATTTCAATTCCAGTGACACCCGCTTGTATTCAGACTGATAAAAGAAACTATAGAATAGGCCTAAACTACAAAATTCAATCACCAAGTATTCACTTTTGACAATCTGCATCCTTGAAAATCTGGTGATTTACTTGTACACAATTTGCAAAATCTTTGAATGTATATGAGTGTAATTTTTTCCAAAAAATGATGACTGAAAATAACACTAAGACGCAAATTCCGATTCTATTTTGTGCAAACGTTCCTATTATGCTTATCCCTAGTGATGTTAGTTCAAATTATACGTATCCCTTTTTGTTAATTAGACACAATTAGGATTGGCCAAAAGAGTTAAAATAATTTGGGGCTAAAATATGGCCATAACCCGAAACCTGTTATCTTTAGGCTATTGGACATTATTTTAGGCAATCCTTAGGTAGAATGAATACCTTTAGTTTGAAATTAGACGAAAATCGATCATTACCTCAAAATTACCCTAAACTACACTCGGGAGTGGCAACTTATGCCCCCGACTCTCAAACTCCAAACAACTAATAAAAATAACATGTTGTAATTACGGGTGCATTTCATGTGGTGTAATTGCAATATGTCCAAAAATGGCAAGTGCACGCCATCGTGACCTATTTCAGAATAATCTATAAATATCAAAAGCGACTAAAAGTGAAAAGGCTAAAATGCACAATAGGTTTAAAATATGTAAATAATTAGAAAATTAGGCCAAATATTAATAGTTAAGTGACCGTGCTAGAACCACAGAATTCGGGTGTGCCTAAGACCTTCTCCCGAGTTAACAGAATTCCTTACTCGGATTTCTGGTTGCAGAAAAATCAAAACAGAGTCAAAATTTCCTCGGTTTGGGATTTTAAAACAAAAAGGTGTCCCGGAGCATCGTCAAAAATCCGGGTGGCGACTCTGAAATAATAATAAGTCCCAAAATCGAATAATATCACTTTAATTGGAAAAACTCCCTTATTACCCTCACCGAGTGAAAAAGGAGGTGTGACAGCTCTGGCGACTCTGCTATGGATCGAACCCAGAATCTCTGGTTCAGGGTTCAAGAATTAAAGCTTACAATAAACTGTTTTATTTGGATTTATTATATGATTTTTACATGTTTAATCCCAACGTGCTAAATGTCGCTTTTTACCACTTTGATATTATCTGAACTGTATATAAACTGTGCCGAAACCTTTCTTCTCTCTGAGTCTTCTAAATCATCTGGGAAGTGTGCACTTCGTGTGACTTCTTTTCTGTTAGAGTCATATCCAAATTTTAGAACGATGTACAGACAAGTTGCAAAGCCGGTGAAGCTTATGTATTCCCGGTACGCTGCCCCGACCTCAGCTCGAGTTGTCCGCTCGGGGAAGCCTGGTATAGAACAAATCCCCTTGTTTAAAACTAGAATAAGAAAACCTCATGCCGGATCCCTAGCAGGAACGCTTATATGCATCATGTGCATTTGACTTAGGGGACTCAACACAGGGGTTGGGTACGTCTAGGACAGGTGTACCCGAAAATAAAGACTACCTGATGCATCTTACTTGTTACGTATGCATTTATTTTTTTCAGCTTGTGTATTGACCGGCTAAAATAAAAATAAAAAGTAAAAACGAACAGAAAAACCAAGAGTGAGGTAGGATAGAAAATTCACCCTGTTTTGAAAAATCCCCATTTATCCCGAAACTCTGCCAAAATTTTTGAAACAAAATGAGTGGGTGTATATTTTAATCAGTCAGGATTTTTCCAAACTACGCATTGTTTGATTCTCACGGGTGTGGGATACATAGGCAACCCTCATCGGGTCCAACTCTATTTTTCAAAATCAAAGGATATAGCCCTAAATAAAATTAGATGACGCCATTGTAGCCTGACTCCCCAAGTGGGGAAACGGAAGGCCGTTTTTGCAAAAGTTGGCCGCCTGTGGTTTGTCTTTAAATTTCGCAAACACAGCCTTAAAAACTTCCTACCCGAAGTATTAAAGGGCCGTATTCGCAAAGATGGTCCATTTTCTTTATTACAAAAACCATTTGCAAAAATAACACTTTTCAATTTTTTTTTTGTGGTTTTAATCAAAAAACGAATGTGCAGGATGAATACAGTTGAAAACATCCCCTTCAGGGCAGTCGAGGAAATCCCTCTAGGACTCCATATGTGGTGGAGCGACTTGGGGGAAGCCAGTAGAAAATCTGTTATGAAAGCTTTAGGGGGACTTACTGGTCTTTTAAAAATCAAGCCGAGGTTGGACATCGTCGAGACTCTAGTACCGTTTTGGGATCCCGCCCACAACGTGTTCCACTTTTCAGACTTTGAATTGACTCCCACGCTAGAAGAAAATAGCAGGGTATGCTGGTCTCAATGACAATCTTAGAAGTCGGTACCTAGTGGCGCCCAGGGCGGTGACTCCACGTAAGTTTTTGGATCTGTTGAACATTAGTCGGGACGTCCAAGACCCACACCTATCTGAAGGTTTCTGCACTTTTTATTTTCTTTACAGACATTATGGAGATCCCCAGGGTTATGAGGCTAACAACACTGGTCTAACAAACAAAGATCAGGCTAAATGGGAAGCCCGCCGGGGGCTAGCTTTTGTGGTAGCATTCTTGGGCACCTTGATTTTCCCGAGAAGTGACAGATGCATAGACATTGGGCTTGTCGGAATAGCAAATTTCATGATGAAAAATTTCAATGGCACACTTATACCGATGGTCTTAGCCGAGATTTACCACACTCTGAAAATTTGCCAATCTGGGGGAAAGTTCTTTGAGGGGTGCAACCTCCTTCTACAAATCTGGCTGATCGAGCACCTTTGTCACCGCTCAGGCTACATGAACTACGACTTAACTGGTTTGAATTGCATCGAGGAACATGGTACTCAGGTAAAAGGCCACAAATTTCCTGAGGGCACGGAAGCCTGGCACTCATACTTAAGTTCACTAACTGTCAGCCAATCGAGTGGACGTTTGGGTGGCTCCCTGTCAGCGAGGTTATCAATATGTCTATTGAGGTTTGCTATCTCCTATTAATGGGCCTGCGAAGCATTCAGCCATATGCCCCACACCGAGTCTTACGCCAGCTGGGGAGACAACAGGGTGTTCCCCATGACGAGGATTTAATCCAACAAGCAATTGAGTTATGCCCAAGAGCTGCATTTCTTGAAGGCAGGGTCCATCAAATCTGGAACGAGTGCAGGTTTTTAGAACCTCAAACTCGGGTGAGAGACTTATCCAAAGGGGAAGTGGAGCTCGCCTACACTTCTTGGTATGGCATAAGACGCAGGGAGCATCAAGAGCAAGAACGACCCATAAAGAGACCCCACGTGCAACAATTCACCGAGCAAACACAAGAGCATTGTGATTGGTTAGAAAAGGAAAACAGCTACCGAGCCACCATAAGCAAGTTGGAGGCCCAGGTCAGGGAAATCAAGTTTGAAAACATTCTACATACTTCCACAAGTGAAGGGGAGGAAAATAGATTAGCCCAAGAAAATGAAGTTCTCCGGGCCCAGATGCAGGAATTAAAAACAGCTGCTGAGAACCCAGAGAGAAGCAGAACTGATGAAAGGCTTATCAACAGCATGAGGCATAAAGTATGCAGCTATGGGATTGATCTAGACAAAGCTGAAGAATAACTGGCCGGAGTTCGGGCAAGATTAAGAAGAAGGGCAGAAGAAAGAACGAAATTTGTCCAGAGACTAAAAAGGAAATATGACCAGGAAGTAATAGGGTTGAAGGAATAATTGGCCGCCCTCGAGAACGAAATGGCCAAACAGGCAAAAAGATTTAAGACAGAGAGGGAACAATGCTATGCCATGATGGATTAGTTAGAAAAAGAGTTGCAACAATGGCAAGAGCAGAGTCACAAAGACGCGTAGACTTTAGAAGCGAGATCCCAGCAAATCGGGCGCCTGCTTCAAGAAAAAGGTATCATCAGGCGAAGGGTGCAAGAGATAGCCGACTACATCGTCACCAGATGCCAGGAATGCGAAGATATGACTCGGACCACCTTCTTCTCCGCGATTATGATCTTCGTCCGCAAGATAATGGACGACCTTTACCGCCTCCAGCAAGACATAGCATGCAGGCCCGTGGCAAGGCCAAATGATACCCCACCGGCCCCTGGAGCAACGGAAGCACTGATGTATTTTTGATGTTTTTCGAGTCTGTATTTCATTTTGCTAGTCGTAGTCATGTCTGAGTCCACAGTAGTTTTTATATTTTTAGAAAGTATGTGTCGAGGCTGTCTTACAAACTCTGAAATTCCGAAAGTGGGCTACAAGTTTTCTGTAATCAGAAGTTTTTTATTTAATGAATGAAATTTTTTAGAATGAAGCTTTTAGAAAAAAAATGCATTTCTGTCCTTTGGGTTTTGCTAGCATGAACTACGTGATGATATGATTCACGCAGCGCTGTGATACGTAAGCAATCCACATAGGATTCGATCATAACCATAAGAAAGGAAATCGAGCGAGGAATAAATGAGCGGAAACAATAACAAAGGAAGGGCAAGAATGATAAAAGGAAAAAAAAACAAACAAAAAAACAAACCGAGAGATAAAGCTGGGATGAAGTACACAACTGTTGCAAAAACATATAGAAAAGCATTTAAATTGCTCAGGTGCATTGCATACCCCATACGTGTGATTGCCTATGTGATAAATGTTTCAGCCAAACATTTTGTTGGTTCAATCTAAAAGGTATTTTTAGGTGGTTGGTTTTGCGGTAACCTGGCTTCCCATCCTTACTTCACTAGATCAAAAGGGAGCATAGAAATGACGTCTGAAAGTCACTTGCCAATCGTCAACTCTTCCTTGGAAGACCTAAATCCAGCTATCCCAACATCTGAGTCACCAACAGCTGAAGAGAACAGGACTCTACGTTGCCGCATGCTGGAAATGTGGGACGCATGGTCCAATGGTAGGGAACCATCCAGTACCATCCCGGGTTTCCCATAGATAATCCCCAGGGCAGGCGGGACGTCCAACATCCCCATAAGCTACCCAGCCACGCCATTTGGATATCCAACTATGCCGGCTCACTTTGCCGGAAGGCCTTCTGAGGTTCGCCCCCAGGCTTTGTTTTCTGGTGTGTCTTCCAACATTTTCACCGCACCACCAATCTCCGCCACGACTCCATCAACTATCTCCGAGCCAAGTTTCGAGCCGCCAGCATTCACATTCCAAACACCATCCGTCCATCAGGATACCACTCATGCTACTCCCAATGCATATCTCCAACAACTCAGCCTGAGGTCACTTTGGGACAGGATAAGAACAGCTTCGAGCAAGAAGAAATAACTCGAAAAATGAAGAGTATTTAACAGAGCCTAAAAAATATACAGGGGCTGAGCGGGCAGAAAAGTGTCTCCTATGCATACTTGTGCATGTTCCCGCATGTCCATTTTCCTCTCGGGTTTAAAACCCCCAAGTTCGAAAAATATGACGGACATGGGGACCCCATAGCCCATCTAAAAAGGTACTGCAACCAGCTCAGGGGAGCAGGTGGGAAGGAGGAACTTCTAATGGCATATTTTGGAGAAAGCTTTACGGGGATTGCATCAGAATGGTACATGGACCAGGATATATCCCGCTGGCACATATGGGATGACCTGGCACAGGACTTTGTCCGGCAATTCCAATACAATGTGGACATCGCTCCCGATAGGAACTCACTATCCAATCTCAAAAAGAAACCCTCAGAGAGTTTCAGAGAGTACGCCATCAAATGGCGCGAGCAGGCCTCCAGGGTCAAACCTCCGATGGATGAGGTTGAAATGGTCAGCGTTTTTCTACAAGCACAGGAAGCTGATTACTTCCAAAATATGATGTCCGCCATGGGCAAACCATTCGCGGAAGCAATCAAGATTGGAGAAATGGTGGAGAATGGTCTAAAAACTAGTCGTATCCTGAGCCAATCTGCCATAAGAGCAACCTCTCAGGCCATCCAAAGAGGATCCGGGAGTGCAACCAACAGGAAAAAGAAAGAAGAAGGGGCCATGATGGTTTCCGATGTCAGGAGGCCTCGACAATACCCACGTCCATTTCCCAAAGCTTCCCAACATTACTATCCTCACCAAGATGCAGCTTATACTGCGCCCCCTTTCCCCTATGCGGTAATGAACGCTCAACCACATCCCAGGCCGAAACAACAATACAATCAGAATAGAACTCCACCTCCAAAAAATAACCATCGTCCCCTTGTTCCATATAATCCATGCCCTCCTCAAAACAACTACCCGTACAATGCCTATCCCCGAGAACCACCAAGGAGACTTAATTTCACGCCCATCGGAGAGCCGTATTCCACCCTCTTCCCAAAGTTGGTCCAGACGGGACTCCTGCAACCCGTACCTCCAAACGAGCAGAATTCTCAATCACCATCATATAGACAGGGTACCAGTTTTACTTACCATTCCGGAGCAGAAGGGCACGACACGGAACGGAGGATTGCTGGACCCTCAAAAGGGCCGTGGAAAGCCTTATAGAACAAAAGAAAGTGGTTTTAAGGGACGAAGAAGCTCCCAAAGTGACGAATAATCCACTGCCCACTCACAATCATGGGCCCGTCATCTGCATGATTTGCGAGGACCAGGATTTTGATCCAGCTCTAAAGGCCATCATCCCCATCACAGATGTGGAAAGAAAACCCAAGGCGACACCCAAACCAGTCAAGGAGATGAAGAAGAGTAACCTCGTCCCCCAGGTCACGGAAAAGGCTGAGACTGGAACAAATAAGGGACCCTCTAAAGATGATGTCCTTTACATTCCCAAGGCATACAAGAAGGAACAAAGTGTGTTGAGCCCTCCCAGAAGGTTACAATTCAACATGGCAATAATGAATGGCCCAAAAATGTACGTGCCGAAAGGGACGTATGTGATGCGGGGGCAAATAATTTCACCCAGGCTGAATGAGCCCGTGGTTATTAGCCGTGCGTCGCAAACTCCCATGAAGAATACTACTGTCGTCCCCTGGAATTACCACAGAACGGTGGTGACATACAAAGGGAAAGAGATTACTGGGGAAACAGGCGATATAAACTCTTCAGAGCAATACCTTGACCTGGAAGAACTAAACAAAAGCAAGTTGAAAAGCTTTCCGCCTAAAAGGCCGATCAGCACTGGAGAGGCAGAAGAATTCTTCAAGAATATGAAAACCTCTGAATACGCCATAATCGAGGAGCTCAGAAAGTCCCCCACTCAGGTCTCACTTCTATCCTTGCTGGTAAATTCAAACGAGCATCAGAAGATCCTGATCAAAACCCTTAACGAAGCATACGTTCTGGCCAACACCACAGTCGAGCAAAATGGAAAGAATGGCAGAACGATTTTTTGAAGTCAACCGGATCTCATTCAGCAAGAATGACTTGCCCCCGGAAGGGGCCACCCACAACAAAGCTCTCCACCTAACTGTTAAATGTGAAGGTTACTATGTGAAAAGAGTTATGATGGACGGTGGATCTGGGGTTGATATTTTCCCTCTATCGACCCTACAAAGAATAGAGATCGGGGCTGAGAGAATCAGGCCCAACAATGTGTGCATTCGATGGTATCAAGAGAGACACGATCGGGGAGATTGATTTGGTCTTAACAATCGGCCCTGTAGATTTGGAAGTGACATTCCAGGTCATGGATATGGATACTTCCTACAATTATCTCCTGGGAAGGCCTTGGATCCATGCGGCAGGGGCAGTACCATCTACTCTCCACCAGATGGTTAAATTCGAATATGGGGACCAGGAAATTGTGGTCCATGGGGAAGACGAGCAATCTATTTACAGGGACCCATTAGCCCCATGCCTGGAAGCAAGAGAGGGCAGCGAGCACATAGTCTACCAGGCTTTCAATATTGTGGTTGCGGACCAGCATGAGGAAGGAACCTCGTGCCCTCAACCCTTCTTATCAAACACATCAATTATGGTCGCCAACGACATGATCAAACATGGGTACACACCTGGAAAAGGTCTCGGGATGTCCTTGCAAGGCATAAAGAACCCGTCACTTTGCCTACCAATAAAAAGTTTTTGGCATAGGGTTTCAAGCTACTCCCGACGATGAAAAATGGGCTGACCAACGTAAGAAAAATGGTTGGATATTGCCTCAGCCGATCCCACGCATCACCGCATCATTTGTAAAGCCAAAATACGTGGAGGAAGAGGAAGAGGCTTTCACGGCCGAAGAAATAGAAGAAATATGCTGAGCAATGAGGCAGATGTTGTATGAGGCCCATATAGTCCAACCAGGAGAAGACTCCAGCACTGCCGAAGTACAGTATATGGGTCCTGACGCCAAGTTGCAAAACTGGGAGGCTACTTCATTCCCTGTCAGGCGGGAGTCCCGATAGTTCAGCTTTTGCCATCTTTTCTGCACTATGAGTTATTTCAGGGTGTAACTCAAGTGTTTTTAAATTCTTGGCTTTAAGTTCCGATGTAAACCCTCCTATGTTCAAATTCAATGAAATGAAATCAAAATTTAATCGTCTATTATTCTTTCTGATTTTTGTTTACTTTTCTTATTTTTCAGTCCTAATAATGCATCTTTAAAAAACATGACATGGTTGCGGACTTCATGCTCTGATCTTAATACGCCGTCTAACCTCAAAATAATGAATCAAGAACTGGAATATGATGAAGAAGAGGCTTTTAGGAAAATAAATCGAGAATTGGAATAGTTCGAGAATAAGCCTAAGCCAAACTTAAACGAAACGGAACCCGTTAACTTGGGCAATGAAGAAGAGATTCGAGAAACCATGGTAAGCGTCCACACAGATGAAAATACTAGAGACGCCTTGATTCAACTCCTATTTTAATTCAAAGACGTATTTTCTTGGTCTTACGACGACATGCTCGAGCTAAGTATGGACTTGGTGGTACACAAATTGCCAATCTACCCCGGTAATCCACCTGTCCAACAAAAGCAGAGGAAATTTAAAATGGACATGAGTGACAAGATCAAAGAAGAGGTCGCTAAACAACTAAAGGCTGGAGTAATCCGAGTGGTCCAATACACCACCTGGATGGCCAATGTGGTTTCGGTGCCTAAAAAGGACGGAAAGGTTCGAGTATGTGTCGACTATCGGGATCTAAATAAAGCCAGTCCCAAAGATAATTTTGCACTGCCAAACATACACATACTAGTGACAATTGTGCCAAACACGAGGTACAATCGTTTGTCGATTGCTATGCCGGATATCACCAGGTGTTGATGGATGAAGAGGATGCAGAAAAGACAGCCTTCCCTACACCCTAGGGAACATCCTGTTACCGGGTCATGCCGTTTGGTTTAAAGAACGCTGGGGCAACTTATATGAGGGCCATGACCGCCATATTTCACGACATGATGCATCAGTAGATTGAGGCATACGTGGATGATGTGATCATTAAGTCCAGAACCCAAAGTGACCATGTGCAGCATTTGAGTAAATTCTTCGAACGCCTGCGCATATATGATTTGAAATTAAACCCAACCAAATGTGCTTTCGGAGTTCCATCCGAAAAATTACTGGGATTTATAGTCAGTCGACGGGGCATTGAGCAATAAAGATAAAATCTATCCGGGATCTCCCACCCCCAAGAACCAAGAAGGAAGTCATGAGTCTGTTGGGTAGGTTGAATTACATCAGCAGGTTCATCGCTTAGTTGAACTCCACATGCGAGCCTATATTCAAGCTATTGAAGAAATATGTGGCCATCAAATGGACAGACGAGTGCCAGGACGCTTTTGACAAGATCAAAGAATATCTGTCAAATCCTCCAGTTCTAGTCCCACCAGAACCAGGGAGGCATCTGTTCCTATACCTGACGGTGCTAGAAAACTCATTTGGGTGTGTTCTCGGGCAACACGATGCAACCGAGAAGAAAGAGCAGGCCATTTATTACTTATGTAAGAAATTCACAAGCTACGAAGCCAAGTATTCTCAGTTAGAAAGGACTTGGTGCGCTCTAACTTGGGTTGCTCAGAAGCTCCGACATTATTTATTGGCTTATACCACCTACCTCATCACGAGGCTGGATCATTTGAAATACATATTCCAAAAGCCAATGCCCACCGGGAGATTAGCAAAATGGCAAATCTTGCTCATGGAATTCGATATTGTCTATGTCACTCGCACAACTATGAAAGCTCAAGCATTGGCCGACCATCTGGCTGAAAATCCGGTTGATGATGAATACCAACCCTTGAGCAGTTATTTTCCTGATGAAGAAATCAACTCCGTCGAAATAATCTCGGAAGGCGCTGGCACCTGGAAAATTTTCTTCGACGGAGCAGCCAATGCAAAAGGTATTAGGATAGGGGAAATCTTGATTTCACCCACAGGACAACACTACCCTGCCACGGCCTGCCTCCGTTTCTTCTGCACAAACAATACTGCTGAATATGAAGCTTGTATAATGGGCATGAACATGGCCATTGACATGGATGTAGAGGAGTTGTTGATCATGGGAGATTGCGATATCATTAAGTAGGCTCAGGGAGAGTAGGAAACTCGAGATGTTAAATTCCTTCCCTACAGACAGCATGTGGAGAATCTTAGTAAGCGATTCAAAGTCGTCAAGTTCAGATATATTCCCCGGTGCCACAATGAGTTAGCCGATGTGCTGGCCACCCTAGCTGCAATGCTGCCATATCCGGGTAATGTTCGCATAGACCCACTGGAGATCCAAATCAAGGAAAGACATGGTTATTGCAACGCGGCCGGAGTAGAACCCGATGTCCAACCATGGTATCATGATATTAAAAGATTTTTGAAGACAAGAGAATATCTCGAGCAGGCCAACGGAGACCAAAAGAGAACCATCCGAAGGGTCGCCGGCAGTTTCTTCCTAAGTTGGGAAGTACTATATAAAAGGACTCCCGATCTAAAGGTGTTAAGATGTGTAGACGCCAAAGAAGCCGAAAAGATCATGGGCGAGGTCCATTCAGGAGTATGCGGTCCCCACATGAATGGGTACGTCCTCGCAAAGAAAATCTTGTGGGCTGGATTTTATTGGATGACCACGGAGAAAGATTGTTTCAGTTTCGTCCGGAAGTACCATAAATGTCAAATACATGGCGACCTAATCCATGCACCACCATCATAACTGCATCCTATGTCGGCACCCTGGCCATTTGTTGCCTGGGGAATGGATTTCATTGGGCTAATCGAGCCAAGGGCCTCAAACGGGCACAAATTCATTTTGGTTGCTATCAACTATTTCACAAAATGGGTCGACGCCGTCACATTCAAAGCTCTCACTAAGAAAGCGGTGGTGGATTTCGTGCATGCTAATATCATCTGTCGTTTTTGTATCCCAAAAACTATCATTACCGACAATGCCATGAATCTAAACAGTAACTTGATCAGGGAGGTATGTGAACAGTTCCAGATAACACACCGCAACTCGACCCCTTACCGGCCCAAAGCAAATTGCGCCGTTGAAGCAGCAAACAAAAACATCAAGAAAATTCTCAGGAAAATGATTCAAACATCTAGGCAATGGAATGAAAAGTTTCCTTTTGCGTTGTTGGGATATCGCACGACCGTGCGTACATTGGTTGGAGCTACCTTTACCTATTGGTTTACGGCACTGAAGCCGTAATACCCGCTGAAGTCGAAATTCCTTCCCTTCGGATTATTGTCGAAGCAGAAATTAAGGACAATGAGTGCTTCAAGACTCGACTGGAGAAATTAACTGTGATTGATGAGAAAAGAATGGCCACAGTGTGCCACAGACAATTATACCAGCAAAGAATGGCCCGTGCTTACAACAAGAAAGTGCGACCTAGGAGCTTCGAAGTAGGGCAGTTCGTTTTAAGACGTATCTTCCCACACCACGAAGAAGCGAAAGGAAAATTTGCCCCAAAATGGAAAGGTCCATACATCATAAGGAAATTGCTACCAAAATGAGCGTTATACCTGGGGGGACATTGACGAAATGACCCCGAAACGGCTGCCAATGCAGATGCCGTCAAAAGGTACTATGTTTGATCCTCTATATATTTTAAATGTTCTCCGGTTGGGATGACGAAGGCTTTTGTTATCGCTACCCAAACATCATTAACCCTTTTGCAAACCCTTTGAGCCGGTTACTTTTCTTTGATTACCCTCTTTGGAACCCAAAAGTGTTATTGGAAAAAAAACAAAACAAACAAACAAAAAAGAAGAAGAAAAGTTCCCTGAACTACGTTCGACTTGATTCCCAAAGGATACGTAGGCAGCTTCTCCCTGGGGTTCAGTCACACCAAAATAAAAATCCAAATTTTCCAAGAGTTTAAGCTGGGGCAAGTGTTAAGATTCGGCGATGTGTCGTCGGAGGGGTTCCAAAGTTGTAATTCAATACAAATTCTTTGCACCAAAACACTGTTCAAGTCCTTCCGATCAATTGGTAAACATGCTTATAGTTAGAGGATACAATGTCGAATCTGGTGCAAGCAAATGAGAGAAACAAAATGAGAGAGTCTTGTTAGTGAAAACTCGCAAAGAGCACTACAAAACAACAGTAAGAAGATAAATGAGAGAGGTTAGTAGGTGGAAACCCGCAAAGGGCCCCACTAATCGAAAAGGATAATGGATCACTGATATGGACATAGTCCGGGGCAAGGTTTCTCAATCTCTAGGTGATAGTTGTGATGAATTTATTTGAGTCGGACGATTTACACGAATCAGGCATCCAGTCTAAAAGGCATGTCATGTTTATTGAAGTTCGCATCCACTCCAGATAAGTCCTTCTTTTCTTTTCCCGAAAGGGACACCTCTTGCTTAAATTCGTTGTCCATTCTGTCATTTTTTTTTCTTTTGAATCCCTTTCGGTCTAACTCTGTCCCGAAAGAAAGGCAAAGAAAAGATGGCAATAGTGATTTACAGGGCTCTCGTTTGATGCGGGTCAATATGCAAAAGGCACCCAGCCTCGTCAGGGGTGTCGAGTCGATCCCGACTGGCCACAATGGCCGATGATTCGAACTCAAAACCTGGAAAGGAGGAAATCAAATTGAAGTGCCTATAAAGGCGATTGAAGTTGAAAGGTTGAGCTCCGCGTGGCTAACCACCTTGGCAAGGTTTGAAAAGCCGAAATATTCCAAATGACCTAAAGTTACAGTTGGAAGAAAAGTCAGGAATGAAAAGCCAAATAAAGGAGAAATAAAGTTAGAAAGGTTAAGTCCCACGCGACTAACCGTCACAGCAGAATTTGAGGGGCCAAAACTCCTCCCCAATACTCTGGAAATCCAAAAGAAAAGCAAGGGAAAAGCCTATAAAGGCAAAATAAAATGTTGGGTCCCACGAGACCGATCGCCATGGTGAAATATGGAAAGCCAAGGCCCCCATGATTATAGATGAAACCTAATCACCATCAAGCAAACAAACAAGCAAGTGGTTGAGATCTTCATCAAAAGAACTGAGATCAAGAAGTTGAAAATCAAGGCCGCAAAACCAACCACCGTTTCAAACTAACAAATTTGTTCTTTGTTTGAAAATAGGAAACATGTGCAAAAGCAGCCGTGCAAATAGCAGGTGCAATCAAAAGGAATTGCGCAAGAGCTAGAAGGAGCTCTGCAGCATTGACTCTAAAGAAAGGGAAGTTTCCTCCAAAAATCTTTTCCCGCATATATATAAAAAAGAAGAAATGAAGTTGAATATGATGCAACCCTAAAGTAGCATAGGGTCCTCAACCCCTAGCCAAACATTTTCCAACCAAGGATATCCCAGTCCTCAGTTGATGCCAACATAGGGTCCCGCACCCAAGCAGACACCGGCATAACCTGTTGATCTTTTCTTTTTCTAACAACAACATAACCTGTTGATCACTCCCTTTTTCAGGCAACAGCATAACCTGTTGACCTTTCCAGACACCAGCATAACCTGGTGATGTTCCTGACAACAGTATAACCTGTTGATCATTTCCAGACACTGGCATAACCCAGTGATCTCTTCCCCAGGCAATGGCATAACCTGTTGACCTTTCCAAACACCGGAATAACCTGGTGATCTCTTTTTTTTCCAACAACAGCATAACCTGTTGATCGCTCCCTTTTCCCTAGGCAACAACATAACCTGGTGACCTCTCCAGACACCGGCATAACCTAGTGATCTTCCCGACAACAACATAACTTGTTGATCGCTCCCTTTTCCCCAGGCAACAGCATAACCTGTTGACCTTTCCAGACACCAGCATAACCTGGTGATCTTTTCTTCTCCAGACATTGGCATAACCCAGTGATCTCTTTTGTGACAACAAAATAACCTGTTGATCCTTCCCCAGACACCGGCATAACCCGGTGATCTCTTCTTGACGACAACATGACCTGTCGATCTTTTCCAACATAGGGTCTCCAACCCCTAGTTGATTTCACCTTTTAGGCATAGGGTATACACCCCCTAGTCTGCATTCACTTCGGGTACACAGGTCCCGGCCTTTTATTTCTTTCAATAATAAAATAGCATAGATTTTATTACAATAACTCACGAAATTTTCCTAGTGAAAACTGGGGTAGAAAATTTCGTTTGTTTGTTTTGATTTTGTGCGGATTACGTTCTAGAACACTGGAACTCGAGACGACCAAAAAAAGAAGTCTCGATCCAAAATAACAAAATAAAAAAAAAAGGAAAGAGAAGATTGAATCCAAAAGTGCACAAACGGGGAAGATGTGGACTATTCAGGACGAGATTGAAGTCATCCGTCCAGTATATCCTGCTTTGATCCGAGGAACGACAAGACAAAACCAGCACCTGTGACTAACAAGCACCAGGATCCAGGTCAGAGTCAGCAAAAGACCAAGACTCAAGACCAAGTCTTAGATAGGAATCTTGTAATTTAGCAGCTGATAGGTTTTAGTTAGTCCTTCGTTTTGTACTTGGGTGTAATAAGGAGATCAACAGCAGTAACAACAGCAACCACAGTGAAATCACAGTTACTAGGTAGTCCCAGCTACCAAAATTTCCAGAACTACACTGACCTGATTCCTTTATAGCCAAGGATATGTAGGCAACCTTTGAAGCAGGGTTCGGTCGAACTTTTCAAAAACGCTTCACATGGAGTATTTGAACGGGTAAAAGTTGTTCATAACTGCTCACTTTTTCTTTTCCTGAAAACTCTTCGCGTTTTCGAGCAAAGAGGGGCAGTTGTGAGCATGTAATTTTTAACCTACTATATATTCCTACAAAATTCAATAAATTAATTAGTGTTATAAAACTTTGTTGAATTTCAATGTCTGTGTGCGAATTATTTGCATTACATAAATCATAATTTGTCTTTTAAAATTCATAAATGATTTAAAGTTGCATGATTCGGTGCATAACTTTAATCATTTTTATTGGAAAATTACGGAAAATTATTCTTCAAATAATTACATTTGTTAACTAGAAATTTCAACTTTTATTTTACTCATTAATTAAAATTTAAACTAGAGTTAAAGCTAATTAATATATTACTAGTAATTNTATTACTTGTGATCGATTGAAATAAATAACAACAAAAATGTTGATTATTTGACACAATGTAGATTTAATGATTAATTTATTCATTTTTTCTAACAAAATTATGAAATTTATTCCTTAAATGATATGAGTATTAAATTAAATGATATTACTCTTAATTAATTTATAATTAGACAAAGACTAAGTTAGAATGAATTACTACATTTTTGTTGAGTTTTGATTTAATTTAAATTAATTAATTATTTTAGATTAGATAAGAAGGGGAGTAAAATCGGATCTGGGCAAAAATTACCCAGGCCCAAACCCCTTCTCTATACACAAACACACCCAACCCAAGACCTTACCCGGCCTGCCCAGCCCCAACACCCAAAACGACCCCGTTTTGTACCCTCCAATCCTAGCCATTGGATCGATATGATCCAATGGCTCCCAAACCCCTCAATCCGTAACTATATATATATATGTCCAAACCACACCCTACCCCCTCATTTGCAGAAGTCTCAGCCCCCCTGTCCGTCTCCCTCACTTCTCTCTAAACACCCAAACCCTAGCCGCCGTCCTCCGGCGGCGAAGCTTCTCCAGTCGACCCCAAAATTAGACCACCCTTCCCTCAGTCACCTCCCACTATCAATTTCCCCAAATAACCATTTAGTTAAGAGTAGTTCCGGATCTAGGAAACAGTCAAAACCCTAAAACATGCTGAAGATTATCCCAAGCGACTCTGTGACTCAAACTTACATGAGTCGATGGTTCTCGACGAGAGCCGTCGATTCATGTGAGTAAGGGTCACTTTTGGAGGTTGCCGTAGGCTGGCCGAACTCCGGCTAGTCGCCGTAGTTCGTCCAAACCCCTTTAATGGGTATCCCCCCTTCCCTTCTAATTGTTTCTTGTACTACTAGCATGAATATGTCATAGTTTAATCACTATTTTTTTTATTTGTTGTATCGCTGTTTAGGTTTTTTGTTTTCTTTCATTGTCTTCTTCTACCTGTTCATATTCTTCCTCATCATTTAGTTTAAGCTCTAAATGTATTTCATGACAGTCATGTTTTGATTTGTTCTCGTCAATTAAGTAATTAGGTTTCTCTGATAACCATGTTTCCTAACTTAGGTCTTGTCATTGTCTGTATGTATGAATGTTCTTCTTTGATTCGCACTACCTTCGATTTGATTAATTCAGTGTTTTACATGTTATGCACATTCCGGACTGCTTTGCAACCATGTTTAGTCACTTAGGATTTCATATTAATCATCATTGGTTTATTAGGTGTTCTACTTGTTAAAATTAATAGTTAGCTTTATTTATTCATGCTTAAATTTTCCAGAATACCTTTACTGTCGCTTTATCTCCTCTCTAAATGCTATTGTCTACCTCCATTTGATTAATGGCCCTAACTTTAATATAGTCTGAAGATTAATCATTCACCTAGATTAATTGATTACTTAATTAGGCTCCTAACTTCATTAAGAGTTTAGTTACTAATATAATTAACTAAGACTAAGGATCAATTGAACAAACTAATTAAGCACCCTAATTAATTAGGTCTAAAAACTTAATTATTTCTATTAATTGATCTAAGACAACTAGTTAGGTTCAATTGTGCATTTGAGTTAACTAAGTTTAACAATAATTGACTCACTTAGTCTCACATTTAAATAATTCCAACTTCTTCAATCTAGAAATTAACTTAGGTAGCCTCTTAAGTAAATAACTAAAAAAAAATATGTTTAAGATAATTAGTTTGAGGTTAATTGACTAAAAACAAATCATTTAACCTAAGTTAAGAGAACTGAGTTGACTAACCTCAATTAAGTTTAATTAAACTGATAATTAATAACTTAAACATGATAGTTAGTATGAAATCTAAATTTAGGCATTTAATCAATTAACCTTTAATTAGTTAACCTAACCTTAGTTAAGAACAAGTAGAAGTCACCTAAAGGACATAACTAGTGTTAGTTAACTAGAGTTAAATGATAACCTAAGCGAGTAACCATGATTACCCAATGGTAAATTCAGAGACTCCAAGGGGTACAACAGGTAATGTAAATTTAGGAAATCGTATTTTTAAGGGTAAAAGGGTCTTTTAAGGGTTGGAAAATTCTGAAATAAGGGCAGCTTTCCCAAAGGTTAAGGATGACAGCTGCACATGTACCTCTCTTCATCCCATTAGGCAGGGAATATGCTAGATAGATCCCATCCCTACGTCCCTTATAAATACACTCATATTCCACATTAGAAAGATCCTTTTTGTTTTAAAACATTCTATTTTGACTCTCTTTGACATTTTAGCTACTAAAAAAAAACCTTTTGGAAAACACGGAAAATTCAGAGTAGTTTCCTATTCATGAGAAGATTTCAAAAGATATTAGTAGAACAAAAATCTGATTTCTCTTCGAAAGTTCATCAAGAATCTACTTGGGTTTTCAGCCTTTTTTCTCCTTCAATTTTTGATTTTTCAAACTCACCTGGGTTGATTTTGGGAGCTGTGTTGGTTTGTGGTTGCTGCTTGTTTGCTGCCTGATTACTCTCTCTCTTTTCTAGCTGAATTTTCTCTTGGCCTGACCTTTATTTGGTCAGGATTTTCTGTTACTTTTCTCTTCAAACAAGGTATGTAACAACTTAACTTTATAGAAATGATCAAATATGATTTTTTGTTCTTTTTTCTTTGTTGTTTAAATCCTTCTCCTCTAGCTGAATCTCCTTTTCCTTTGTTTTTTTTATGAAAAATCTAAAATAGGATGGGTTAATAGGCTGGTAAATGAATCTGAATGAGTGTTATCTATGAAATACCGGAATCCTTGGAATCATTCTGCGTAGTTGTGATTAAGTCTTATTGATTTCAGAATGCTTTGAATTTTGTAGTTAAAATAAGTTAGATGTTGGTTTTGTATTTGCTTTAGTCTATTATTAAGATAATTTGCCCTAGGGTAGATGAATTCGACCTTGTAATGATCAAATTCATCCCATAGTAGTGCATAAACAATGGCTTAGTTGCTAAAAATCACCCTCTTAAGGGTATACAATAGGTAATTCGAAAAGGGCCTTAGAGTAAGGAATCTGGATTCTTTAAATGTCCAGATTCATTCTCTAAAAAATGCCTAAATAACTAAAGTACCATATAGTTTAGAATTATGTTAATGTTGGCACTAGGGTAGATGAGTTTGACTTATTGATAGTCAAATTCACCCCATAATAGTGCACAAAATAGCAGTATAAATAGCTGAAATTCACCCTTTAAAGGGTATAAAGTATGTAGTTAAGAAGGGCATTAAGGTGAAGAATTTAAACCCTTGAACGGTCAAATTCATCCCCTACAAATGCCTAGATAATTAAAGTGCCATATAGTTAGAATTATGTTAATGTTAGCACTAAGGTAGGTGAATTTGACTATATTATAGTCAAATTCGTCTCATAACAGTGCATAAGCAGTAGTTAACTTGCTGAAATTGTCCTTTCAAAGGATATAAAATGGACAACCAAAGGCTCACTAGAGGAGAAAAATCTGGAATCCTTTATACTGATCAAATTTATCCTCTTGAAACGCCTAAATAATCAAGTTAAGGAATTAATATGGACCAAAGGTCCCAAGTATAAAAATGACAAGTCCAGATGTGAGTTGATCCTCTTATGATCACATTCACCCTGAGAAAGTGCATAAATAATTCTTCCAGGTAATAGGGTTTGAACACAAGCATTATAAGAATTAAAGTTGACCTTTCCATGGTCCGTTTGGTTTTGGTAGTTGCATAACACTCAATCAATTGGGGTGTTTGTAGATTCCAAAGGAAGGCACAAGTGTATGGCCTTAAAGGAATTCAAGTTAGGCAAATTAGCTAAAAAATTATTTTTTTTAGTCTTTCCATTTTTCTGAAAAGTGTATTTAGATGGCAGTAGTTTATATTCATTTTCAGAATCATTGTAATTAAAGACTGGACTGTATATATTTAAATTCTGTTTACTATTCATTTTTTCTCCTGAAGAGTAGGCTGTTTTTATTTGTGGATTTATAATCCAATCCCCGTCTCTAAAATAGCATGACAACAGTAGGAAGTTGAGTGCATATCTAAGCTAGCATGTATAGGATTTTTATAAATGCGCTGATTTGAAAAATGGCTCTCACGATTATAGTTACCATCAATGTAAGGTAGAGTTAATCATGCCTAATTCATTTCGCACCTAGTAAACTCTCTGAAGTCAACGTATGTAACATATTCTTGTACAAAAGAATTTCAATTCCAGTGACACCCGCTTGTATTCAGACTGATAAAAGAAATTATAGAATAGGCCTAGACTACAAAATTCAATCACCAAGTATTCACTTTTGGCAATCTGCATCTTTGAAAATCTGGTGATTTACTTGTACACAATTTGGCAAATCTTTGAATGTATATGAGTGTAATTTTTTCCAAGAAATGATGATTGAAAATAACACTAAGACGCAGAATCCGATTACTTTTTATGCAAACGTTCCTATTATGCTTATCCCTAGTGATGTTAGTTCAAATTATACGTATCCCTTTTTGTTAATTAGACACAATTAGGATTGGCCAAAAGAGTTGAAATAATTTGGGTCTAAAATATGGCCATAGCCCAAAACCTGTTATCTTTAGGCTATTGGACATTATTTTAGGCAATCCTTAGGTAGAATGAATACCTTTAGTTTGAAATTGGACGAAAATCGATCATTACCTCAAAATTACTGTAAACTACACTCGGGAGTGGCAACTTATGCCCCCGACTCTCAAACTCAAAACAACTAATAAAAATCACATGTTATAATTACGGGTGCATTTCATGTGGCGTAATTGCAATATGTCTAAAAACGGCAAGTGCACGCCATCGTGACTTGTTTCAGAATAATCCATAAATATCAAAAGCGGCTAAAAGTGAAAAGTCTAAAATGCACAATAGGTTTAAAATATGTAAATAATTAGACAATTAGGCCAAATATTAATAGTTAAGCGACCGTGCTAGAACCAAGGAATTCGTGAGTGCCTAACACCTTCTTCCGGGTTAACAGAATTCTTTACTCGGATTTCTAGTCGCAGACAAATCAAAACAGAGTCAAAATTTCCTCGGTTTAGGATTTTAAAACAAAACGGTGTCCCGGAGCATCGTCAAAAATCCGGGTGGCGACTCTGAAATAATAATAAGTCCCAAAACCGAATAATATCACTTTAATTGGAAAAACTCCCTTATTACCCTCACCGGGTGAAAAAGGAGGTGTGACAGTGCCCGAGGTAGGCCTAGCGACAAATTGATTTGGAGAACCTAAAATGCTAAATGCCTCATTTTATTGATAAGAAAAATAGACAAATCTCAAAATGATAGACGAAAAATAAAAGTCACTAATGGTCGTTTTCCTTTATTACATTAGAAAAATAAAGACACTCCTATCTACTTGGTCCCAGAAGGACCTTCCCCAGACTCGGCATTCTTTCTTTTTTGTACAGTTTTCCCAGCTCGCAAAGTCCCAACAGCAGGCAGGTTCTGGCTAGGTATCCCCCTGCAGCTCCCTCAGCCTTTTGACAATCTTCAACTCTTTTGATGAACTTTTCTTCCAGCTCGATTATACCTCGTTCCAAGTACCTCAGCCTTTTGTTGGCATTGATAGCCATGTCCTTCCATTCCCTGATCAGTTTTTTGTTGGACTCATGTATCTTGTAGTGGTCATCCTCACTTTCACGGATCCTTTTGCGCAGTTGGTTGGATTTGACTTGTGCCTCGAACCTTTCATCTATAACCATGTGACCTCGGACGTACCCCTTCTTGCCCTTACCACCCCAGATCCTCTTCTAACCAACCAAGATACAAAGGGGTACAACCGGCGTGATACCTGTCTGGCTCGATGGTGTCTTTCTCAAGTATAACCTTGCAGTGCCACCACAGGTGCTGAGCTTGGCACTTCTGAGGACTGTCATTATTTTGAAAGTCAACTCGAAGATGGATCATCTTCTCGATCCTAGGGATGACCTTATTACTTCCTGCTTGCCTCATAACTCGAAGAGGGACGTAAGGGTATGTCCCCCTTAGACCAATCAGTATCAGAAATGATGTGTCTCGGGATCGAATGATGAACTCATCCGTTGGAAACCATTCAAACATCCATTGAACCTGTTCTTCAGTCAAGTTATCAAAAAGCTCAACCCATCCCTCGGCTTTTTCAGGCTGAGCGAACATGTCAGGGATATAATTCATTCGCTTTGGGTGATGGAAAGCGATGTGGTCATCCCACATCCTACGGTGAATGTCCTGTCGATAGTTGCCTTTTTGAAGATGTTCCATGAGCTAGAGCTGTCACACCTCTTTTATGTCCCACAACCCTATTACGAGGTTGAGTTAGAAGAGTTTTTCCAATCGAAGTGACGTTTTGAAAAAGGATTATTTATTATTTAGAGTCGCCACTTGGANTAAGGAATTCAGTTGACCGAGGGGAAGGTGTAAGGCACCCCTCGAGTCCCGCGGTTCTAGCACGATCGTTTTATTGACTCATGTAAGGCTTAAATCAATTTTTAGTTATTCTTGTATTTTATTGATCATGGCTTATTTATTACCGCTTAATTAATTATTATATTTTTATTAGTTGTGTTTACCAAGATGCGGAACGCACACAAGGTACTTCTTTGAAATTAAATATTAAACCAAGGTACGGAATATACACATGGTTCTAACATAATTACTTTTAAATCTAAAGGCATCCAGACGCGGAATGTGCACATGATCCTTTTATTATTTAAGCATATCAACTCAAGGTTCGGGTATGAACACATGGGCTA
>MDKI01288678.1:0-29750 GCA_005239505.1 Nicotiana paniculata | reverse complement strand
AGTGCACGTCAATCGTGACTTGTATTAAAATAATTCCATAAATATTAAAAAGCGGATAAAAAAGTAAAAGCACAATAAGTTTAAAACATATAAATAATTAGATAATTAGGCCAAATATTAATAGTTAAGCGACCGTGCTAAAACCACGGAACTCGGGAATGCCTAACACCTTCTCCCGGGTTAACAGAATTCCTTACTCGGGTCTCTGGCCGCAGACAAATCAAAACAGAGTCAGAATTTCCTCGGTTTGGGATTTCAATAAAATAAATGGTGTCCCGGAACACCGTAAAAAATCCGGGTGGCGACTCTGAAATTAATAAATAAATCCCAAATCCGCATAATGTCACTTAAATTGAAAAAACTCCCGTATCCAACCCCGTGTCGGAAAAAGGAGGTGTGACACCCGCTGAATAGTATGAGAAACCCCTACCCTAATGGAGTTGCAAAGTATTACTTTTGTTGCATGGGGTGATCCTTTAGGCTAAAAAACTTAGGTCCCCCATCCTTTTATATACTTGTTGTTCACACTCAGTCATAGATCAATTCAATTGTATTTCTTGTGATTTTTTTAGACTTGTATAAATTAGTCATATAGTTAATTCTTATGTCATAATAGAATTTTCAACTCCTACATCTTTCTTTGTTTATTTGATCACCTAGCTTAATTCTCTAATCCACATAGTTTAAATTTTTGCCGGGAACCACAGTTGTGAACCTTGAAGAGTGCCTAACACCTTCTTTTTGAGGTAATTTGAGCCCTTACCCGATCTTTGATGGTGTTGACTAGTCAAATAGAGTTATTTGCAAATATGTGCCGTAGCGCACCTTAAAAAACATTAGGTGGCGACTCTTATCTTTTAATACCCATTTAAAAGAGTTCACACGTCGAAACCCGCTTTGGTGAGAAAAGGGGGAACGACAGAATGGCGTCAAAACCAACATGTATGACCTCTTCCGCTTATTTCATCTTGTCTAAAACTGCTAAATAATCACTCTCCCATCCCTATTTCCCTATTTGCTTCATTAAGTTCTCACACATTTTCATGAGTTAAACTGCCTTCTCTCGTTCTTATTATCAACATAGCGGCGCTTGATGAGTGTCCGCGCCTTCCTAAAAACACCCTTTTAAACCGAAAAGGCTTATTTGCGGTAGACTAGTCGATCAGCAATGCAGTGGACAATCACTTGCCTTTCCCTCTTAAGTTTTCCACTTGAGAGTACCAGTCTAGACCCTTCTAGAAACCTCACTCTAATTTGAAATGTACATACATCATGCTAAACCTAGTACGGATTGAGGTGTCATTGACGTAACAACCCTCTTAGATAAACCTTGTCCAAAGTCCGACAGGATTTCCATAATCCCAAAGGACACCATCATGTTATGTGCATTACTTGGAGAAAATATGCCAATATGTTGATCATTATTGCGTAAGTAGTCGAATCTGGAGGAGGGAAAGTCTTGTCACGACCCAAACCTATGGGCCGCAATGGGAACCCGATACTTTACTCAACCGAGTACCAACATAACGTATCTTTCGTGTCATACTATCATATGTAATTGAGTCGGAAAGACTATCATGAGATAACTAGAATAAATATGAGAGAATATTTGACATAGAAACTTATACACGTGATATACGGGCCTATAAGGCCAACATGATCATTTGTAAACTAAAAACATAGGTCGAAAAGGCCATACAATTATCCGTATACATGACATCTATCTACAAGCCTCTAAGATTACATAAGTATCATAAAGGCCGGAACTGGGTCCCATCATACTTATCAATACATGTCCTAATTATACTAACAAAATAAGCAACTCCGAAGCACAACGTCCCAGGCAAAAGGGACGTCAGTACAAATAATATACCGAGTATGTAAGGAATGAAAATCAGTAGATAATAGACATGGGAGAAACATGGAGTAAAAGACTCAACATGTAAGTCTGAATAACTCTGTGAATCATTAATATTTGTAATGCCATGCATATGAGTATAAATTTCATACCATGCATAGGTGTATGTGTACATAACATCATCAAGCCTCTGCGGGCATTCCATCATATCATCTCGGTCACTGTAGGCAAAATCATCAATGTATACCAGCTGATCAGGTGGTGGTGCGTATATAACACCGTAACTTTTTCTCATATCCCATATACATATATACGCGTATATAGCGCCATCTGGTCATGGGTCAATGTAAATGAATGCAATGCATGATAAGTACGTCTAAAATTTCTCGGAATGTCATAAGACCATTATGCCTTTGATTAATATCATGAAATAAACTTTATCAACTTACATATTTTCTGAGACCCATGAACAGATGATAGAACAATAGGACACACGGGGAATCAAGAACATAGGAATCTCTAGTATTTCTATGAATATAGTCATTTATGGAAGTTGTTTATTTGCTCGTTTCGTTTGTATCGTATGGATCATGCCCAAAAATAAAGAAGGAATAACCTTCATATACCTAAACTGATTCTCTTGACAGTCCCTCTAACCCATGACAATCACGACAAAACACGTGATGGCAAGATCAGAGTAGAAAAAATTCGTATGATATTCTTGAGAAAGATTATACCGGGCTTCCTTAGAATTGCAAAAATGTCATGTTGCTAAGATGCTAAGGAATTTTTGTTTGAATTTTTGTTGAATATCCATTACTTACCATATGATATAATCACCTCTCTTCAAATTAGAGAGTTCTTATGCTTTAATGGGTATGGGCCCCACATACTAGATACTAAGCCACATAATCCTCCTAAATGTGCCACCTTTCAATCATAATTTAAGAGTCACAATTTTGGAATGGTGGGCTGCCACATTAAGGCTTATCCAAAGTCTTAATTAATTACCCACTAATTCTTAATTAACTTGTTAAATCTTTCGGTAGCCAATAATTAACCAATTATCCACATAATTAAGAACTATCTCAAATTACTTAAAATAATACTCACTTAACGCACTTTATGTACCCTACTATCATGGTCATGTGGTACCTTGTATGGCACTAGTCCATAAATACCGGGTATTATAGCTCGGACCATATTTTATCCCAAATTGAAAACCTTCAACGAAACTCATTTTATTTAATTCGTTTACCCTTTAACCTTCACGGCACTCACTTATCGCATGTTATGAATAACATAAATTCTTATAACCTCAAAATAATCTCATTCCCGAACTTACGCCGATTAACTTATGACGGAACTTTAACATATGAAAATGCGGGATGTAACATCTCATTTCTGAGCTTTCATCAATTTACTTATGGCGTACTTTCACGTACGAAAACATGGGGTGTAACATCATTCCCCCCTTTGGAACATTCGTCCTTGAATGTTGACTAATGCACTTATCATTATCATAACCTATAGTTCTTGCTAATACCTTAGAACTCTTCTTTACATCTAGGAAACTATTCTGTAAATAAATCCAAAGGCCAAGGCATTCTCCCCTTTAGGCCTCTTTCTCACACCAAGACTTGTGGTCGGAATCCTTCCAATCTCGTAACTGTTGCTACCTTCTATCATGCAGCCTGTACGACTCTGACCTTGTGAGTGTGCCTATGTGATTCTCCTCTCCTTTTTCTATAGTTTTTAGCCAATCTCTAGGCCTCACTTTGTAAACATATACAGATCTTGACAAGATGTCCCTTTGGGCATCTATATGTATACTGAAGTTCTTCTCTCGATACTTTTTCGAACTTACGAATATTGTTATATGTTATTTCAAAGGCCTGGTTATCTATACACATGACTTTACTGCATCTAAGGAGGTCATACTATACCATAACTCTTACCTCAATTTATCGTTACTGACGTTTGCTACCAAACTCCACGTTAATTTCGTTGCTTATCCCACATATATAAATCTAAGTTCTTTAATGCTTCCTCATTACTGTTCATCTTAAGAACAATGACCTAATCTCATCTCATACTTTGTGACTTTTGTCCATCCATTGTTTATTCACCTCAATATTGATCTACAATCTACCACTGATAACTTGAAACCTCTTACGTAATCACTAGGGCTCACGTTGCATTGTGGAACATTTGAAGTGATTTCCCTGATCCACCTGGGGGGGATACGATACTATACTTCCATAATCATATTTCGTAGCATCCCAATGTGATTTACCTTATATGGTATTTTAATCCTGTACAATTCATGAAATCATTACTCAATCGAAGGCCCAAACTTCATCCTTTATCTATCACAATTACACCCTTATTCTACTACCAGGGCAACATTTCATCTCTTCTAAATGCTATTAGTCTTAGACTCCTTTGAGTTTATTCAGGCTGTGTTGAACTTTCTATAACTTAGAGAAACCATCAGCTCATTTTGTTTTCATGTGCTTGATCCCCATGACTTATTCATTCTTGTCACTTTCTCACTTGCCCTTTCTTATCCTCACTCATGTCTTCCTAAAACCTTGTCGCTTTACCATACTTTAGCTTGCGACCTACACATATCTGATTTTACTACTCGCAACCTTCCTTCAACTTGCTTGCACCATAGATTTCCTTGTGTTATTCTGGAACATTAAGCGAGACATCACATCGTCTCTAACTCTCCTTTACTCTCTTAGCTAGACATCTCGATACTTAGAAACCATAGGTTGGAAGATATGCCACTGACGCGGACGCTATCATTACTGGATACTGAATCCCAGCTCTTCTAGCCTTCTATCTGAAGTATGGACTATTCACAACCTTTTTCACTTGAGTATCTCGTACATTGTTCATCTTTACCCCACTTACCTTAAAATCTCGCATTACATCTTCTATCTCTTTCATGACCTCCCTTCCACATAGGTATAATTCACATCCACAACTTGAAGCTCTATTATAATACTTCCACCTCTAGTGCATACACAATCCGGTGGGAGCTTCATACTGACTTCTTATGAGGCTGGTACTCTTCTAACTAGCTTTATCATAGAGCTGTTATCGGATATGGCTACTGTATCGCTCTTGTACCTCTAGTATTAAATTAAGAGTGATTTTGCAATGTTCTCAATCACGAGGTCTATATTTTTCTGGGTCCAATAATCAGACTCCTGATTTACTTAGTTGATGTAACTCTTTAGTTTCCTCTTTCCACTAATCAACCTTTATGTAGGCTTAAGCTATCTTCCGATCTGCGATTCCTGGTATTAGTAATTACTTTAACCTTTCATGGGAATCCTTTGTCTATGACCTAGACTCAATTCTTTCTTTTAACTTATACCGAAGTCTTCTACGATTGTATGATTGTCAACATATATGCTGCATGGATAATACTCCGAAATTTTGAGTACGTAACTAACTCTGGATCATTGATCGAATAATTCCTTTCGTTCCTTCTCAAATTTCTTTAAATGTAAGCAATTACTTTTTATGGTAGTTCTACCACTTGTTGCATGAATATTTGGCTTATGATCTTGAATATCACCTTTTGATTTTTTTTATTCTTTCCGTTTATTAGCCACGATAGGTGCTACTTTCTTATGGAATGCATACGATGTTGCTGTGAGACTGTTGTTACAAGACCATTTCCTCTTTAGGTCATTGTGCTTAGGTTGAATCCTTCTTCCTTATTTCCTCAGCTAGTCTTTTGTTGTAGTACTTAGGGAAGACCCTCTGACTCTTGTAAAGTTGCGAGCTTATTACATCATAGTCCCGATAGAATCTTTGATGTCCTTCCTCGCCTATAATTCTCCGTAGTTACTTACCTCCACGCCTTTGTGCTTGTAGGATTGCTTCCGAACTGATATTTTGACTGTCTTCCCAGTGGCACTCTCTTTTATTTCTGTAACACTCGTACGGTCCCTTTAACTACCCCAACTCCTATCTGAATATTTCACAGGGGTCACAATGTCATATCTGCGAGACTGAACTCCACATGTTGGGGTTCATTATGTTCATCTTGCACGATCTGTTGATTCTCCTCTTGTCTAGCCATAACAAGGCTCTTCCTGGATCAACTACTAAGTACTCGTTGGCCTATTCTCATATCAATTTCCGCGTAATCTTTCTTGGGTTATTTCCTTTGTCTTAACTTATGTCTCGCACTGGCTCCTTATATATCAATAACATCTCGGGCAGAAACCCTTACTTCATCTCCTTGACGTCGTGCTTGCATAATGTTCTGGAATCGTAGCATATCTGTAGGATTTGGATAAGTGCAAGCTCATTCCTTTTTCATTTTTATCGCATTCTTCCTTTACCAATCCATAGTTACTAAAACCACTTAATTCTGACTTAATTCCACATCACTCCATATTCCCCCTTTAGGGGAATACTAAGATTTAGTGCGACGACAAGCTGCCTATAGATGTTTTACCTCTTCCTTTTAGGCGTATTTTCACATCATCTATGATCCTTACTTGCCTTGTGGTAATCCTTCTGTACCAAGGATAACAAATTTCCTTACTCGTGAGGGTGACACTTAGTATAACTGGCACATACAATCCCTTAAGCTTAACTTTTCTCACATTTCTTGGTTTAAGCGTATTCCTGAATGACCTTTAAAGGTTATTGTTCTGTCGTCCATTTTATTATTGTTGGAACACAATCTCTGAATTTTTTTCATGATGCCGACTATTATCAAATCACTCAGTACCTAATTCATGTTTAGTTTATATTGTTCACCAGTCCATGCTGAATTCTATTACTCTGGGGTCTAACTTTTTCCTTTTGGTAATCAAGTTAGAGTCTTGAACTTATTTCTTGAAATGAGGGTATGGCTTTATGGCCTATACTCTTTTATTGTCTCAAGTCCTGTCACCTCTCGTCTTTTCCTTCTCTTGACTATAGACTCTGTAATACTTTCATTTTTTTGATCTACCGTTGTTATCCATGTATCACATCTCACTCATAATGCTTCATTAACTCTCTTCTTATTTCCTTGCTAACATTTCTGTCTATCACTTTATTCTGAGAATTTCAGCAAGATATTCTTTTGCCTTTGGCTCCCCTTGCTCCATCCACTGGCTCTTCGGGTTGCCTAACATTATCTCTCTACTAGGGACATGATCCACACCTAAAGTAATATTTATCCCTTCAAGGCTTCCAGTGCCTATCTTTGTAGTACTCATATGCAGCTGTACTATTTTAGAGTGTACCATCTGGGTGTCTCACAAGGAGATCTATTAGCACATTTGCAATATCCTTGGGAAATGTCAACTAACGCGAATAATCCATCCACCATTTTGGGTCACTCTAACCCCAGCCGGATCCTGATATTCTTCATTCTCTTATACTACTTTTGTTAGCCCCCATAGGGCATAAAGGAGATAGGTGTGGCCAATTGTACATACCTCTGTTATTGTTGAAGGTAACTCAAAAGGCTTATATTCCTCTGCCTGAATTGTAAATACTGATAATCTTTATTAACTGGGCGCCTCGTACCCTTCTTCATTTTGCTTCTTTTACCTGTTGAAACTTGTATCTATCTTCTGAATCTCTCATTGTCTTTCACCATAGGGGTGGATAGATATTCTTGCCTTAAGTCTCCTTATCAAGAGGCTTACACGCCTTAGTACCCACATGGTCTACTAAAGAACTTACATTAACTCATCATAATCATGATGCTAAATCGAGTTCCTCTGACTCAACTCTTCCTGTCACGACCCATTTTGCCATCCGAAAGGTATCGTGACGGCACCTAGTCTCTATGACAAGGTAAGCCTAAAATTTGCGGAAAAATGATAGAATCAATAAAATAAAGACATAAAAGAACTCAAGTAGATATAACATAGCTGCTCAGCATATACACTTTCACTTCCAAAAACCCGGAATGTCACCAGTCATAAGTCTCTGTACTAAATGTGGCTCTATACAATGAAACAGTGGAAAAATACATAAGTCTTCTATGACTATACTAGAGTAGAAGGGGACTCGTGGGATTCTGCAGAAGCGGAAGAATTACCTTGCGGTCTCATGGCTGCTGCTAGAACGACTCCTAGCCACGATACTGAGTGCTGGTACCTTGATCTGCACATGGGGAAAACATGCGCAGGAAAGGGCGTGAGTACTCCACATTCGGTACTCCATAAGTGCCAAGCCTAACCCCAGTCAAGTAGTGACGAGGTCAGGTTGAGGCCCTACTGAGTTTTTAAAACAAGTCAATATACAATTTAAAACACTGAAATATAGATAAGCAATGATAAACAAGATTAATGGAAACTGGAGGAATTAATAAAAGAAAGAGAGCCCTCGACTCAGCACAACATATATCTCAAAAGTAATTGTGCAATGCAGTACACGGTGAAAGCTCCCGGATCTCAGTCCGTAGTCCCAATTTAAATAAGCTATGCAGTACAGGGGAAAGCTCCCGGATCTCTGTCCGTAGTCCCAATTTAAATATGCATTTCAGTACAAGGGGAAAGCTCCCGGATCTTGGTCCGTAGTCCCAATTTAAATATGAAATGCAGTACATGGGGAAAGCTCCCGGATCTCGGTTCGTAGTCCCAATTTAAATATGCAAAGTAGAAGTATGTTGGATACGGTTTAATTAAACAATCCAGGAAAACAACAGGCAAGAATAGAGTAAAGCTACCTAAGCATGGTGCAACTAGTAGCAAATAAGAGGAATCAAGTAAGGACAGGTAGGCATGCTTACTCTTAAGCTAACTACTCAGTTAAGGCAGGAAACATTAATGTAAGGATGAAAATGAGTGATTTCATGGAGGTAAAAATAGGATTTTAGCAACAATGACCTGTTTACGCACTCGTCACCTCATGTACACGGTGTTCATGTAACAAAATCAGTAAAAGAATACCTAGGGGAAGTCCCTAACACAGAATTACGCAAGCCATTTACCTTGACTGCGCTAATCAACTCAATACCACGCTCTTTCCACGAGTATCTGACTCCGGGTGGCCCAAATCTATTCAACTCGATTGCATGGTGTAAATATCACTTCAAGGGAACAAAATAGCTAATTATTTATAAGCTAATACGCGAAATTAGGAAATTAACCCAAAAAGTCCCCCGGGCCCACGTCTCGGAATCGGGTAAAATTTATATTTCCCGAACACCCATTCGCTGATGAACCCACTCGAACAAGATTCAACAAAATCTGACGTCTAAATCTGCCTAAATCCTCAGATTTCTACTTAGGGAAATTTCATCCCATTTTCATGGGTTTTCATCCAATTTCATTGATTATATTGAGGAAAATGATAGAGATTATTGAAATACAAATGGATTAAGGTTAGAAAACGTTACTTATGATTAACTTCTTCAAATCCCACTGAAAATCGCCAAGTTCCGAGCTCACAATCGATTTTGGAATTATGAATTTCAAACCCTCAGATTTTTGGTATAACCAGCCCAGATGTTTTGCACCTGCGACACTGGGATCGCACCTATGGTGCCGCACCTGCGGTGCCGCACCTGCGGAAACATAGTCGCAGGTGCGAAAATTCATTAAACGACCTGGGGTCGCACCTGCGGCACCCCCTTCGAACCTGCGTGTCCGCATCTGCGGAAACACATTCGCAGGTGCGAAAATTCATTAAACGACCTGGGTTCGCACCTACGTGTCTGCACCTGCGAAAATACCATCGCAGGTGCGAGACACCAGAACCAGAATGGTTCAGCTGCTCTCAAAGTCTCAAACTCACCCGTTGGGCATCCAAAACAACCCCGAGGCCCCCGGGACCTCAACCAAACCTACCAACTGACCCTAATACCTTTTTCAAACTTGGTCGAGCCTTAAAAACACATCTCATAACATCAAAATCATCAATTATGCATATATTCAAGCCTAAGAACTTATGAAATTTCTAGAATCCACATCTGGTGCCGAAACACGTCTAAACTCATCCGAATGACTTCAAATTTTGCACACAGGTCATAAATGACATTACTGACCTACTCCCACTTTCGAAATTCCATTCCAAGTCCTATATCAAAATTTCACCTATCGGCCGGAATCGCCGAAATTCTAACTTTCACCAATTCAAGCCTAAATCCACAACCGACCTCGGAAACACATGTCGAACACGCTCCTAACCCTGAAATCACCCAACGGAATTGTTGGAATTCCATTTCGGATCCGTCTTCACACAGCTCTAGCTACGACCAGACTTCTAAAGGTAAATTCCACATTTATGGTCTATATGTCCAAAATCACCCCAGATTTGATCACTCAACGCTCCGACAAGTTCCAATAACATAACTAGACATGGGAGAAGAGGTTAATAGGGGATCAAGGCGCTAATTCTTAAAACGACTGAACGGGTCGTTACATCCTCCCCCTCTTAAGAAAATCATTCGTCCTCGAACGAGTACAGAAACATACCTGAAGCTGTGAAAAGATGAGGGTAATGACTCCACATATCTTGCTCGGTATCCCAAGTCGCCTCCTCGACTGGCTGAACCCTCCACTGAACCTTAACTGAGGCAATATTCTTCTATATGAGCTTTCTGACCTGCCTGTCCAATATAGCCACAGGCTCCTCAACATATGATAGATCCTTGTCCAACTGGACTGAGCTGAAATCCAAGACATGAGTCGGGTCACCGTGATACTTCAGGAGCATAGAGACATGGAACACCGAATGTTCTAGGCTGGGAGGCAGGGCTAGCTCATAAGCAACCTCCCCAACACGTCACAACACCTCAAAAGGGCCAATAAATCTTGGACTCAGCTTGCCTTTCTTCCCGAACCTCATGACGCCCTTCATAGGCGATACTCGAAGCAAAACCCGATCACCAGCCATAAATGCCAAGTCATGAACCTTCTGATCTACATAGCTCTTCTGCCTAGACTGAGCTGTGCGAAGTCTCTCCTGAATCACCTTCACCTTGTCCAGGGCATCCTGAACCAAGTCTGTACCCAACAATCGGGCCTCGCTCGGCTCAAACCATCCCACTGGAGACCTGCATCGCCTACCATACAAAGCCTCATACCGCACCTTTGAATGCTAGACTGGTAGCTTTTGTTATAAGCAAACTCTGCAAGGGGAAATTATCGATCCCATGACCCTCTAAAATCTATCACACAGGCACGAAGCATATCCTCGAGAATCTGAATCGTGCGCTCGGACTCCCCGTTTGTCTGAGGGTGAAAAGTTGTACTCAACTCTACCCTGGTGCCTAACTCCTGCTGAACGGCTCTCTAGAACCGCGAAGTGAACTGTGTACCTCTGTCTGAAATGATAGATACTGGAATACCGTGGAGGCGAACAATCTCTCTGATATAAATCTCATCCAACCTCCCAGATGAATATGTAGTCAGCACTGGAATGAAATGGGCCGATTTGGTCAGCCGATCCACAATCACCCAAATAGCATCATGCTTCCTCAAAGTCCGAGGAAGTCCAACCATAAAGTCCATGGTGATCCGCTCTCACTTCCACTCTGGAAGCTCAATCTGCTAAAGTAACCCTCCCGGTCTCTGATGCTCACATTTGACTTGATGACAGTTGAGACACTTGGCTACAAACTCCACTCCTTGTTCTTCCTTCACCACCAATAGTGCTGTCTCAGATCCTGGTACATCTTCGCGGTACCCAGATGGATGGAATACCGCGAACTATGGGCCTCCTCAAGAATCAACTCTCGAAGCCCATCCACATTGGGCACATAGATACGGCTCTGCATCCTCATCACCCCATCATCTCCTGTAGTCACATCCATGGCATCACCCCGCCAGACTCTATCCTGAAGAACCAAAGGGTGGGGATCATCATACTGGCGCTCTATGATACAGTCATGAAGGGAAGATCGAGCGACCATGCAAGATAATACCCGACAAGGCTTAGAAAGATCCAACCTCACGAACCGACTGGCTAAGGACTGAACATCTAAGGCCAGAGGCCTCTCAGCTGCATGAAGGTATGCCAAAATCCCCAAACTCTCCGCCCGGCGACTCAAGGCGTCGGCCACCACATTGTCCTTCCCCGGGTGGTATAATATAGTGATGTCATAGTCCTTTAGCAACTTCAACCACCTACACTGGCGCAAATTTAGATCCTTCTGCCTGAATATGTGCTACAAACTCCGGTGATCCGTGAATATCTCACAGGGAACACCATATAAATAATGACGCCATATATTCAGGGGGTGAACAATCGCTGCCAACTCGAGATCATGAACATGGTAGTTTTTCTCATGAACTTTCAACTGTCTGGACGCGTAGGCAAACAACCTACCGTCATGCATCAACACTGCTTCCAATGCGAGGCAAAGGATACCTGTTCTTCACGGTGACCTTGTTCAACTGTCGATAATCAATACACATACGCATAGAACCATCTTTTCTCTTCACAAACAATATTGGTGCGCCCCAAGGTGATACACTGGGCCTGATGAATCCCTTATCAAGTAACTCCTGTAACTGCTCCTTCAACTTAGGAGGAGCCATGCGATAAGGAGGAATGGAAATGGGCCGAGTGCCTGGCAACAAGTCAATGCCGAAATCAATGTCTCTATCGGGTGGCATACCCGGAAGATCAGCTGAAAATACATCAGAATAGTCCCTGACAACTGGAACTGATTCAACTGTAGGGGTCTCAACACTAACATCTCTCAATAAGCCAAATATGCATCACACACCTTTTCAACCATCCGCTGAGCCTTAAGAAAAGAGATGACTCGGCGAGGAGTATACTCTAAGGAACCTCTCCACTCTAACCTCAGAAATCCTGGCATAGCCAGCGTCACGGTCTTGGCGTGACAATCAAGAATAGCATAATGGGGATACATCCAATCCATACCCAATATAACATCGAAATCTACCATACCGAGTAGTAGTATATCAGCGCTGGTCTCAAAACCACTGATAGCAATCAAACATGACCGATATACGCGGTCCACAACAAGAGAATCTCCCACCGGAGTAGAAACATAAACAGGGTAACTCAAAGAATCCCGGGCTATCCCCAGATGTGTAGAAAAACAGGAAGACACATATGAATATGTAGAGCCTGGGTCAAATAATACCGATGCATCCCTATGACAAACGGGAATAATACCTGTAATGACTGAATCTGAAGCAATGGCCTCGAACCGGGACGGAAGAGCATAGTACCTGGCCTGGCCTCCCCCTCTAAGGCGACCTAGACCTCCTCGACCTCCACCTCGAGCTGCCTGAGGTGGTGGGGTAGCAGCTGGGGCTGGAAGAATAGTTGGAGGACCTGGTGGAAGACGTGGAGCCTGATAAGTCTGAGGGGGTGCACCCTGATAAGTCTGAGGTGGTGCACCCCTTCTCGCTATGGGGAAATCTCTAATCATATGATGAGGGTCACCACACTCAGAGCAACCCCTCGGAGGACGTGGCGACCGCTGCTGACCCTGAACTGGCCTGTTGGACTGGCTAGTGATAGCACCTCGAGCAGGAGGCACCTGAGATACTAGTGGTGCATAATAAGGCTCCTGAGGTCTAGGAGGAGATGGAATACCACTTGCTGCTGGGAGAGATGAATGAACAGGGCGACTCAAAAAAGCCCTACCATAGCGTGCGGCTGGTGCACGAGCTCCTGAAAAATGACCAGTCTCTTGAGACCTCTTGGCCTCTCTCTCCTCCCTGTCCCGAGCTAACATAGTCTCAATCCTTCGGGCAATACTCACGGCCTGCTGGTAAGTAATATCAGTCTCCAGCTCTCTGGCCATGCTGGTCCGAATACTGGGGTAGAGTCCCTCAATAAAGCGTCGAACCCTCTCTCTGACAGTGACAACCAAAGCTGGTGCATGGCGAGCCAAATCGCTGAAATGGACTGCATACTCTGACACAGTCATGGCACCTTGGCGTAGCTGCTCAAACTCCGCACGCCAAGCATCCCTGAAGCTTTGAGGGACAAACTCAAGTAAGAACATCTCGGAAAACTAAGCCCAAGTAAGTGAAGCTGCCTCGTCCGAGCTACTAAGCTCAAAAGCACGCCACCACTGATAAGCTGCTCCCCTCAACTGGAAAGCAGTGAAAGAAACCCCACTCGTCTCCACAATACCCATAGTGCGGAGAATGCGATGACACCCCTCAAGAAAACCTAGGGCGTCATCTGAAGCTAGTCCGCTGAACTCAGGTGGGTGGTACTTCTTGTACCTCTTAAGTCGGAGCTGCTCTGCCTCAGGAAACACTATCCTAGTCTCATGCTGAGTTGGAGCTGCTGGGGGGCATAGGAATATACTCTGGAACCTGCCCAATATGAACCCTCTGCTTAGGAGTACGGGCTGCGGGAGTCTGTGTCCCTCATCCGGCCTGGGATGTAGCTGGAGCTATCGGGAGTAGACCCTCCTGAGACAGAGTACTGAAGGCAGTCAAGAACTGAGCCAATGTCTCCTGGAGGTCTGGAGTAACAGTAGGGACCTCCTGTGGCCCTCCAACGGTAGCTGCTAGGGGCTCCTCTGCCTCTGCTCTAGCCGGTTCTCGGGCTGCACCGCGTGCTTGTCCCCTGCCCCGGCCCCTGCATCTGGTGGTTCTGACTGAGGGCTCGGGTGCCTGGTCATCAATACTTCCGGTACGGGTATGAACCATCTGCAAGAAAGAATAGAATAGAGTTTAAGAATTTGATGAAAGTAACTAGCGCGATAAGGAATTCCAAAGAATTTGATTGTTCTTAACAGTTACATAGCCTCTCGAAGATAGATACGGACGTCTCCGCACCGATCCGCGTGACTCTAGTAAACCGGCTTATGACTTGTGACTCCTATGAACCTAGATGCTCTGATACCAACTTGTCACGACCTATTTGCCCTCCGAAAGGTATCGTGACGACACCTAGTCTCTACGACTAGGTAAGCCTAAAATTTTCGTAAAAATGATAGAATCAATAAAATAAAGACAGAAAAGAACTCAAGTAGATATAACATAGTTGCTCAGCATATACACTTTCACTTCCCAAAACCCGGAATGTCACCATAGTCACATGCTCTGTACTAAATGTGACTCTATATAATGAAACAATGGAAAAATACATAAGTCTACTATGCCTATACTAGAGTAGAAGGGGACTCGTGGGATTCTGCGGACGTGGCAGAATTACCTCGCGGTCTCCTGGCTGCTGCTAGAATGATTCCTAGCCACCATACTGGGTGCTGGTACCTGGATCTGCACATGGGGAAAACATGCGCAGGAAAAGGCGTGAGTACTCCACATTCGGTACTCCGTAAGTGCCAAGCCTAACCCCCGTCAAGTAGTGATGAGGTCAGGTTGAGGCCCTACTGAGTTTTTAAAACAAGTCAATATACAATTTAAACCAGTGAAATATAGATAAGCAATGATAAACAAGATTAATGGAAACTAGAGGAGTTAATAACAGAAAGAGAGCCCTTGGCTCAACACAACATATATCTCAACAGTAGATGTGCAATGCAGTACACGGGGAAAGCTTCCGGATCTCAGTCCATAGTCCCAATTTAAATATGCTATGCAGTATAGGGAGAAAGCTCCTGGATCTCTGTCCGTAGTCCCAATTTAAATATGCATTTCAGTACAGGGGAAAAGCACCCGGATCTCGGTCCGTAGTCCCAATTTAAATATGAAATGCAGTACAGGGGGAAAGCTCGCGGATCTCGGTCCGTAGTCCCAATTTAAATATGCAAAGCAGAAGTATGTCAGATACAGTTTAATTAAACAATCCAGGAAAACAACATGCAAGAATAGAGTAAAGCTACCTAATCATGGTGCAACTAGTAGCAAATAAGAGGAATCAAGTAAGGACAGGTAGACATGCTTATTCTTAAGCTAACTACTCTGTTAAGGCAGGAAACAGTAATGGAAGGATGAAAATGAGTGATTTCATAGAGGTAAAAATAGGATTTTAGCAACAATGACCCGTGTACGCACTCGTCACCTCACATACACGGCGTCCACATAACAAAATCAGTATAAAAATACCTAGGGGAAGTCCCCAACACAGAATTAGGAAAGGGACTTATCTTGACTATGCTAATCAACTCAAAACCACACTCTTGCCACGAGTATCTGACTCCGGTTGGCCCAAATCTATTCAAATCGATTGCATTGTGTAAATATCACTTCAAGGGAACAAAATAGCTAATTATTTATAAGCTAATACGCGAACTTAGGAAATTAGCCCAAAAAATCCCCTGGGCCCATGTCTTAGAATCGGGTAAAATTTATATTTCCCTAACACCCATTCGCTCATGAACCCACTCGAACAAGAATCAACAATATCCAACGTCTAAATCTCCCTAAATCCTCAGATTTCTACTTGGGGAAATTTCATCCCATTTTCATGGGTTTTCATCCAATTTCATTGATTATATTGAGGAAAATGATAGAGATCATTGATATACAAATGGAATATGGTTAGAAAACGTTACCTATGATTCTCCTCTTCAAATCCCACTGAGAATCGCCAAGTTCCGAGCTCACAATCAATTTCAGAATTATGAATTTCAAACCCTCGAATTTTTGGTATAACCAGTCCAGATGTTTCGCACCTGCAACACTGGGATCACACCTGCGGTGCCGCACCTACGGAAACACAATCGCAGGTGCGGAAATTCATTAAATGACCTGGGGTCGCACCTGCAGCACCCTCTTCGCACCTTCATGTCCGCATCTGCGGAAACACAATCGCAGGTGCGGAAATTCATTAAACGACCTGGGGTCGCACCTGTTACACCCCCTTCGCACCTGCGTGTCCGCACCTGCGGAAATACCATCGCAGGTGCGAGACACCAGAACCAGAATGGTTCAGCTGCTCTCAAAGTCTCAAACTCACCCGTTGGGCATCCGAAACAACCCCGAGGCCCCCGGGACCTCAACCAAACCTACCAACTAACCCTAATACCTTGTTCAAACTTGTTCAAGCCTTAAAAACACTTCTCATAACATCAAAATCATCAATTATGCATAGATTCAAGCCTAAGAACTTATGAAATTTCTAGAATCCACATCCGATGCTGAAACACGTCTAAACTCATCTGAATGAACTCAAATTTTGCACACATGTCATAAATGACATTACAGACCTATTGTCGCTTTCGGAATTCCATTCCGAGTACGATATCAAAATTTCACCTATCGGCCGGAATTGCTGAAATTCTAACTTTCGCCAATTCAAGACTAAATCCACAACCGACCTCGGAAACACATTCCGAACACGCTCCTAACCCTTAAATCACCCAACGGAGCTAACGGAATCGACAAAATTCCATTCCAGATCTGTCTTCACACAGCTCTAGCTACGGCCAGACTTCTAAAGCTAAATTCTACATTTATGGACTATGTGTCCAAAATCACCCGGGATTTCATCACTCAACGCTCCGACAAGTTCCAATAACATAACTAGACATGGGAGAAGCGGCTAATAGGGGATCGGGGCGCTAATTATTAAAATGACCGACCGGGTCGTTACACTTCCGTAACCACATTCAATCTCTTACCAACTGTCTTTCTAGATGTAGGCATCGTCGTATTATGAATAAGATAGAGTTTAGGAAATTTAGTTCTTATAAATGAGCTCTACCACACGATCTAAAGTAAGAAGAAATAATGACAATACTAAATTCCATGTAGCCTCCTGCTTATAAGTGTGGTGCACAATACACCCATAAACAAGACTCTACTAGACACGGCGTGTAGACTCCCTAGGACAGAACTGCTCTGATACCACTTTTGTCACGACCAAAACCTATGGGCCGCAATGAGCACCAGGTACCTTACTCAACCGAGTACCAACATGAGAGAATAATTGACATAGAAACTTATACACGTGACATACGGGCCTATAAGGCCAATATGATCATTTATAAACTCAAAATATAGGCCGAAAAGGCCACACAATTATCCGTATACGTGACATCTGTATACAAGCCTCTAAGAGTACATAAATATCATAAAGGTCAGAACTGTGCCCCGCCATACCAATCAATACATGTCCTAATTATACTGGCCAAATAAGCAACTCCGGAGCAAATGGAGCGCACCAACATCTTTCGTTGAGCTGATAACCTACTTGGGGGACTCTCGACCTGTCTATCGGGACCTACGTGCATGAAAGGAAGTGTCCCTAAGCAAAAGGGATGTCAGTTTTAATAATATACCGAGTATGTAAGGAATGCAAATCAGTAGATAATAGACATGGGAGAATCATGGAGTAAAAGACTCAACATGTAAGTCTGAATAACTCTGTGAATCATTAATAATTGTAATTCCATGCATATGAGTATAAATTTCATACCATCCATAGGTGTATGCGTACATAACATCATCAAGCTTCTGAGGGAATACCATCATATCATCTCGGCAAAATAATCAATGTATACCAGCTGATCAGGTGGTGGTGCGTATATAACACCGTAACCTTTTTCCATATCCCATATACATATAATATACATATATATATGCGTATATAACGCCATATGGTCATGGGTCAATGTAAATGAATGCAATGCATGAGAAGTACGTCAATAAAATCTCTCGGAATGTCATAAGACCATTATGCCTTTGATTAATATCACGAAATAAACTTTATCAACTTACGTATTTTCTGAGACCCATGAACAGATGGTAGAATAATAGGACACATGGGGAATCAAGAATATGTGCATCTCTAGTATTTATATGAATAGAGTCATTTATGGAAGTTGTTTATTTGCTTGTTTCGTTTGTATTGTATGGATCATGCCCAAAAAGAAATAAAGGATAGCCTTCACATACCTGAACTGATTCTCTTGACAATCCCTCTAACCCACGACAATCACAACAAAACATGTAATGGCAAGATTGGAGTAGGAAAAAATCCGTATGATATTCTTGAGAAAGATTATATCAGGCTTCCTATACAAAAATGTCACGTTGCTAAGATGCTAAGGAATTTTTGTTTGAATTCTTGTTGAAGATCCGTTGATTACCATATGATATAAGCACCTCTCTTTGAATTAGAGAGGTCTTATGCTTTAATGGGTGTAGTCCCCACATACTAAATGACTAAACCACATAATCCTCTTAGATGGCCATCTTTCAATCATAATTTAAGAGTCACAATTTTGGAATGGTGGGCTGCCACGTTAAGGCTTATCCAAAGCCTTAATTAATCACCCACTAATTCTTAATTAACTTGTTAATTCTTTCATTAGCCAATAATTAACCAATTATCCACATAATTAAGAATTATCTCAAATTAGTTAAAATGCTACTCACTTAACACACTTTATGTATCCTACTATCATGGTCATTTGGTACCTTGTATGACACTAGTCCATAAATATAGGGTGTTATAACTCGGACCGTATTTTATCCCAAATTGACAATCTTCAACGAAACTCATTTTCTTTGATTCGTTTACTCTTTAACCTTCACGACACTCACTTATCGCCTGTTATGAATAAAATAAATGCTTATAACCTCAAAATAATCTCATTCCCGAGCTTACGTCGATTAACTTACGATGAAACTTTAACATACGAAAATGCGGAATGTAACATCTCATTTCCGAGCTTTCGTCAATTTACTTATGGCGTACTTTTACGTATGAAAAAATGGGGTGTAACAAGGCTAACCTTTGTTCGTTTGCAGAAAATGAAGCATGAAATCCCCAGGTTCGGTATGGTCCAAAATATCCCGTCTTTGCTAATTGACTGGTAGAAAGACCTTGCACTTTGTGATAAAAATCATGTGAGGAGAGTACTTGGTGACCTGCCATCTTTGTTGAGGACCAAATAGGGAACTGATCGAGGCAGCTACAATGTTCCGGGACTGTTTTTCGATTTGACAATAAAGAAATAACTCCTCTTCTGGAAGAAAAATGGGGTTTCGCCAAGTTACCTTGGGATAGTCCGGGACTACTAGTGCCAGAAAATCGCACTCGTTGCGGTTTTCTGAAAATGTTGGTTTTTAAGAAGAATGGCAAACTGCTCTGTCTAAAGAAATCATACATCCCTTTTAAGTTTCTCTACGAGCGTTATGGGCATGGAAAATCGTATCGCCTTCATCATGATGAACTAGCCATTACCTCTTTGGGATGGGTGCACCGCCGGATTTATGTTTTCATTATTTGCTTCTTGGGATTGGTGATCTTTCCGATGCAGGGAGGAAGGATTCATACTCACTTAGCCATGGTTTCCAGGACCTTAATGGATGGGATCAAAGGACAGAATTACACTGCCATCCTCATGATCCTAGTTGAAATGTACCGTGCTCTAGATCGGTGCAAGCATGCATTCAGACACTTTGAGGGTTGTAATCTATTGCTACAAGTTTGTCTACTGGAACACTTTCAGAGAAGAGAATATCGTTGAGAGCTTTTGCGAAGGCCACTGAATGACTACATAGCCGACCATCACCCAAATAAAATGACGTTCATTCCAAACAGGTTTGCAAAGCCTGGAAATGTTGTAGGTTGGGTGCGTTTCTTCAACAATATGACAGATGAGAAAGCATTGGATGTTTGAACGGTTTCCTAGTAGTGAGTTCATCATCAGATCAAAAGGAACTACTCTTGGTACTGATCGGACTGCGGGGCATCTACCTTTACACTCCTATAAGGGTAATGAGGCAAGCTGGAAGAAAATGAGTCATACCTCGGGTTTCCAACATGGTTTAATACAAGGTAGATTTCAAGGGAGATATCATCCCATTCAAGTTCGAAGCGCAACACATATGGAACCAAAAGATCATCGTGTAAGGATAAACTATGCAGCCGGACAGGTATCACGCTGACCATATGTACTACTATCTATCATGGTTAGAAGACGATATAGTTGAGGACGTCAAACCAGAAGTCAATCTGAAGGATAGGATCATATACAAAGTGACTGAGGCACAAGTGAAATACAAGAGGCTACGCAAAAGGGAGTTCGAGTAAGAAGCTAAGCATCTAGAACAACGTAAAGCGAACATGAAGGCGATAAGAAAATGGAAAGAGATTGCCACTAAGTCGACAAAAAGGTTAGAATACTTGGAGCAAGGTCTGATGGAGCTAGAAGGGAAGATGAGAAAAAGACTTTGGGGTTGTCAAGTCATGGACGACGATGAAAGAGGAAAGTTGTAAAAGACTTATTTGTTACTAGACATGCGTAATCTGGGAAACATGATTGATGAGGACAAGAGATCCAAGCAGGGAGAAGGTCCTTCAGGGACCAAGTAGATTCAGAGTGATGTCTTTACTGCTTTCTAGTTTAGATTAGATTTAGATGTAATAAGGCTTAATGCCATTAGTGATTTTATTATTATTATTGGATTATTTTATCTTGTTTTCGCACTAATGAGATGAAGCAAACGTTGGCATCAATTTTCTCCAAGTCTATGTGTCACTTAGGCCTACCTCAGGCACAATGAGGTCCCCCAAATTAGGACGCGAATTATTGCATGACTTTTGTGAAACAAGTTTAAATATTGCAAACACTATTTTATTTCACCTTACTAACTTGGTTACCTTTTTGTTTTATTTCTTTTATTTATTCCCATTCCCAAAGGTTGGTTCGTTCATACTGGTATCATCATCATACCACACTAGATCTAGAGATCCTCCACTTCCTCCTCCACCTAGCGACCCCAAAATCAAAGGAAAGGGCAAATGAAAGATGGATGGCTTAAGTGGTATCCATAAAGATAATGCTAATGTGGTAAAAAATGTTGAAACTTCAGATGGTAGGAGCACTCCAGGACATAATGAGTTGGTCTTACATTTGGAGCAGAAAATCCTGGAGCTACAGGGAGACAGATTGCATCAAATATGTTCAAAAGTGTCACCAAATCCAGATACATGCCGACATGACACAGGTGCCGCCCAACGAACTCAATGCAACGAGTTCGCACTGGCCTTTCTCTTCTTGGGGGGATGCCATCGAACCAATTAAACTCGTTGCTTCAAACAGACACATGTTCATTTTGGTAGCCATAGGCTACTTCACAAAATGGGCTGAAGCCGCGTCCTCTAAGGTTGTGACTAAGAAGGTCATAGTAGATTTTTTCCGGCATCACATTGTTTTTTGACTTGGAGTGCCTGAGTCAATCATTAATGAAAATGCCGCCAATCTCAATAGTGACCTATGAAATCTATGTGTGAAACATTCAAGATCAAGCATCGGAATTCTACAACATACATGCTGCAGATTAATGGAGCCATAGAGGCCGCCAACAAGAGCATCAAGAAGATATTGAGGAAAATGGTGGACAACTACAAACAATGGCACGAGAAGCTACCATTTTCTTTACGCAGATACCACACCATATTTCATACATCAACTGGGGAAACCACCTATCTACTGGTCTATGGTACCGAAATCGTTATCCCTACCGAAGTGGAGATTCCTTCCTTAAGGATCATACAAGAAGTCGAGCTCAGTGACGCTGAATGGATATGAAACCGATACGAACAACTGGCTCTCATTGATGGTATAAGAATGAACGCAGTGTGTCATGGTCCACTCTACCAGAATATAATGGCAAGCGCTTTCAACAAAAAGGTTATATCAAGGCAATTCACACCGGGGCAATTGGTGCTGAAACGAATCTTCCCACATCAGGATGAAGCAAAGGGGAAATTATCACCCAACTGGCAAGACCCTTACAAGGTTCACCGAGTACTGACAGGAGGATCACTTATACTTGTAGAAATGGATGGAGAGATATGGCCAAAACTTATCAACTCAGACACAGTCAAGAGATATTATGTCTAAAATTATGTTTGCACTTTTTATTTTATGTAACCTAAATTACGCTTGAACTGATTCCCGTTTAAGAAGGGATATGTAGGCAGCCCTGTGGGTTCGGTCACATCATAATAAGATCTTCATTCCCCCTATGGTCATAAACTGGGGCAAGATTTCGAATTTGTCAATGTCATCATGCCAAGGATCTCCAAGGAATGTATCGCAAGTAGTATGCATTTAAAGTGAGGAAATATTTTGATGAGGGTCCTCAAAACCAAGTCAAGGAGGTTGCAATGTCTCAAAACGTGTTACAGTCAACGATCCAAACATTATTTGCTTTCATACATTATCACATATTTTGAACAACTACATTTTTTTAATATAAACTATTTATCACAAATGCATATTTTTTGAAAATTTCCTTTTTTCTGTAGTAGCCAGACATTACCCAGAGTGACTCAAACAAGACCTCAAGACGAGGAGCAAGGATAAAATGAAGAATCAAAGGCACATACCAACTTCCCCCTCCACAACTTACGATTTTTCTTTGGATGCAGGCAGAATGGACATAACAAGCACGTCCACAAATATATACATGTAATAAGATCACTATCTTCACACCGACAAAAGTCGCCAAGCACAAACGCTTCAAGCTAAGGACCACTCTTCCTCTCATATTTAATCGTTTTTTTTCCTGCATAGGGCTAAGCACTGCCCTCATTACATTACATTACATAGGGCTAAGCACTGCCCTCATCATGCATAAGGCTAAACGTTGCCTTTCCCTGCATGAGACTAAACATTATTTCTATTAAATTGCATAGGTCTAAGCACTGCGCTCATCATTGCATAAGGCTAAACAATGCCTTTCTCTGCATGAGACTAAATATTATCTCCGTTACATTGCATGAGGCTAAGCATTGCCTCCATTATTGCATAAGGCTAAACACTGCATTTCTCTACATGAGACTAAACATTGTCTCCATTACATTGCATGAGGCTAAGAATTGCCTCCATTATTGCATAAGGCTGAATGCTCCCTCCCTTTGTATGAGACTAAGAAATGTCTCCTTTCCTTGCAAGAGACTAAACATTGTCTCCACTCCTTGCATAGGCAAAACAGTGCCCTCATCATTGCATAAGGCTAAGCACTGCCTTTCCTTGCATGAGACTAAGCATTGTCCCTACTCTTTTCATCGGGGTAAGCACTGCGCTCATTTCATACAAGACTAAGCCTTGTCTCGTCTCATTCTCGCATATGACTAAGCATTACCTGTTTCCTCTATCAAATGATATATATCACCACACCTTTGCATTTCATGGGCTGAAACGTCGCCACATTGTTCGAAGGCATCATAGTCTAAGGGCATCATCCTCATAGCCCAAAAACATCATGCAATGGGCGGAGGATCTCTCAAAATTGTATATCATTATTAAAAGGCGTCATAGTCTAGAGGCACCATCCTCATGGCCTGAGGACACCATTTCATGGTCTGTGAATCCCTTATCGTACGCTTCATGGCCCAGGATGTCATGGTCTAAGGACATCATCCTCATCGTCCAAAGATATCTCTCATGGTCCGAAGGAAATTTGCATCATGTTTAAATTTTTGCAATAACCCCCCATATATGTAAATATTCACGCGCATCGTGTTTTAAGCTTTTGTAGGTAACTCGAGAGGTAGCCGTTATACCAACAAGAGCAATTCTCGCTCCAGTTTCCGTTCACAACGTTCACATCTTTCAATAATCTTGAACATAACCGATGATCAGTAATTGATTACTCCTTTTCCCCTAAACTGCTCACATACTTGCCTTATACATCCGTAACATTCAAATTCGTATTCATAGCTCCACCTAAAATTATTCGTTACTCATGACACTATCACATTCAAAGATCTTCTTCGAAATATATGACCACTCTGATAACAACTCCATCGGTTTCTGTAACAACCCGGTAGGTCATTTTGAGAGTTAGCACCCCGATCCCTAATAACTGCTTTCCCCATGTCTATTTATATTTTTTGGACTTGTTGGAGGATTGAGTGGTGAAAATTCGAAGAGTTTTTGGACACATAGTCCTTCTATGTAAGTTTAAGCTTTAGAAATCGAACCGTAGTTGGAACTGTGGGAAGACGGGTCCGGAATGGGATTCCGTCGACTCTGTTAGCTTCGTTGGGTGATTTCAGAGTTAGGAGCGTGTTCAGAATGTGCTTTCGAGGTCTGTAGTAGATTTAGGCTTGAATTTGCGAAAGCTAGAATTTTGACGATTTCGGCCAATAGATGGAATTTTGATATGGGGCTCGGAATGGAATTCCAAGAGTGGTTATAGGTCCATTGTATCATTTGTGACCTGTGTGTAAAATTTGAGGTCATTCGGACTAGTTTCGAGGTGTTTCGGCATCGGTTGTAGAGTTTGGAAATTCCATAAGTCCTTAGGCTTGAATCCATGTATAATTGGTGATTTTGGTGTTATGCGATGTGTTTTGGAGGCTTTACTAAGTTTGGATAAGGTATTAGGACTGGTTGATAAGTTTGGTTGAGGCCCCGGGGACCTCGGGGATGTTTCGGATGCTCGATGGGTGAATTTAGAACTTGGAAGAACAGCTGAACCATTGATGGTTCTGGTGTCTCGCACCTGCGATGGACTTCCGCAGGTGCTAGTGAGAGGATCGCGGGTGCGGACTTGGCCAAGTCACCCAGTCCTCGCAGGTGCGATTGGTTTTCCGCAGATGCGGCCAATTGACCGTAGGTGCTGCCCCAGACCTTTTAGTGCATTTTCGCATCTGCGATGGAATTTCCGCAGGTGCGGGACCGCAGGTGCGGTCCAAGGGGCGCATGTGCGGAAATTGCTAGGAAAGTATATCAGATTCGAGGGCTTGAATTTCTTAACTTCAAAAAATCAATTGGAGCTCGGGTGTGGGCGATTTGGAGTGAGTTTTGAGGATAAGCTTCATAGGTAACGATTCCTAACCCTATTCCCTTTGTATATCATTAATCTATGTCCATTTCTTCTATGCAATTAAGGGATTTAGGTGAAAAATCATGCAAATGGGAAAAAGTTCCCTTAATTAGAAAATCCGAGAATTTAATAGGATTTTGTCGTCGGTTTTCGATGATTCTTGTTTGAGTGAGTTCGTGAGTGAATGGGTGTTTTAAATTTGTAACTTTCACTCGATTCCGAGACGTGGGCCCGGGGGACTTTTTGGGCGATTTTCCTAAATTCGCGTATTAGCCTCGAACTTATTAGCTATTTTGATTCCTTAAAGTGATATTTACATTATGCAAGCGAATTGAATAGATTTGGGCTATTAGGAGTCGGATACTCGTGGCAAGAGCGTGGTTTCGAGTTGAGTAGCGCAGTCTAGGTAAGTGACTTGCCTAACTCTGTGTTGGGGACTTCTCTTAGGCTGTTTTAGTATTGTTTATGTTGATAATAGGCGTCGTGTGCGTGAGGTGACGAGTACGTACACGGGCCATTGTTTCAAAGACTCCATTTTTACTCCCTGACTCAAATTATTTCACTCCTATTTCACTGATTCCTGTATCGACTATGTAGTTTAGATTAGGAAATAACATGCCTACCTATTTTACTTGAATTTTTTTTCCTAGTTATTACCACATGTACCATGCTTAGATAGTTTTATCCATCATTTGCCTGTGATTTTCCTGAACTGTTTTAAATAAAAAATTTATCATGTATTTTTACTGCATTGCATATTTAAATTGGGACTACAGACGAGATTCCAGGAGCTTTCCCCCTGTACTGCATAGCATATTTAAATTGGAACTACGGACGAGATTCCGAGAGCTTTCCCCATGTACTGCATAGCATATTTAAATTGGGACTACGGACGAGATTCTGGGAGCTTTCCACTGTACTGCATTGCATATTTAAATTGGGACTACGGACGAGATTCTGGGAGCTTTCCACTGTACTGCATTGCATATTTAAATTGGGACTACGGACGAGATTCTGGGAGCTTTCCCCCTGTACTGCATTGCATACTTATCACTGTGATATATGTTGTGCTAAGCCGAGGGCTCCCTGTTATTATTTCCTTTTTGCCCATTGTTTCTATTGATTTGCCTCAGCTGATTATATCTCTCTGTTCAAAATTTTTAAACTGTTTTTACTATAAAAATCCAGTAGAGCCTTAACCTGACCTCGTCACTACTTGATTGGGGGTTAGGCTTGGCACTTACTGGGTACCAATTTGTGGTGTACTCATGCCCTTTCCTGTACATATTTTTCGTGTGCAGATCCAGGTACCAGCGCTCAGTATCGTGGCTAGGGGTCCGAGCAGCAGCTTTTAGGAGACCGAAAGGTATTTCTGCTGCGTCTGCAGAGTCCTTCGAGTCACCTTCCACTCCAGATTTAGATAGATTTCTTTTTTTCATGTAAATTCTCTCTCGTTGTATAGAGCTATTTCGAGACAGAGCTTGTGACTAAAGTGATATTCCGGGTTTTGGGAAAAGTTGTATTTTGTACGCTCCAAGTGGCGATGTTTCATTGTAGACTCACTTACTTCACCTTTATTTTATTGCTTCTATTTAGTATGTGTTTTTCCGCAATTAGGCTTACCTAGTCGTAGAGATTAGGCGCCGTCACGATGCCTTTTCGGTGGGTAAATCGGGTTGTGACAAGTTGGTATCAGAGCTTCTAGGTTCCTAGGAGTCACAAGTCACAAGCCAGTTTATTAGAGTCTCGCAGATCAGTGCGGAGACATCCGTATATATCTTCGGGAGGCTATGTAACTGTTAGGAACAATCATATTTCTGTGATTTCCTTTTTCGTGCGAGTTATTGACATCAAAAATTCTAAAATTCTATTCTATTCTTTCCCACAGATGGTGAGGACCCGTATTGGGAGGACCGATGACCAGACACCCGAGCCCCCTGCCAGAGCCTCCAGTGGCCGAGGCCGGGGTAGAGGACGACCGCACGATGCAGCCCGAGCAGGGGCAAGAGCAGCGGTAGAAGAGCCTATGGCAGCCGCAGCTGGAGAGCCGACACATGAGGTCCCTATTGTTTCTCCAGCCTTGCAGGAGACCTTCGCTTAGTTCATGAGCATGTTCAGTACTATAGCGTAGGCTGGACTATTTCCAATAGCTCACGCAACATCTTAGGCCGGGGGTGTATTGGTAAAAAAGAGCTTCACACGTGTAATAAATCTTGATGACGCAGCAGTCTAGTGGAGCAATGAAGACACAACAGCTGGACGGGACTCTATGAAGAGGTATGAGGCAAAGAGGCACGGAAAATCACACCCACGGGTTAATTAGCTACGGAAGTCTCAACCTAATTGAGAAGATGAAGAGACACGGTCAAAATGTATCTGGGCGGAACAAAGGGCAGATTCGAAATCTTCAATTAGTGATCCACACGTTACACAACATTCAGGCAACAGTTACGGTTACTCATTGTAACGTTACATTAATGTCATAATTAGTCATTAATGCTCAATCATTGAAAAGGGCAGACGTTATATTAGGAAATTCCCTATATAAGGGAGTAAAATATAACCTGTAAAAATCATCCGAACTACTATTGCAATACACTTTACTTTTCGTGCATCTCATTGATTTTTCTTTATTTTAATTACTTACAATAATCAGTCTTGCCTTGGTTATCAGAAACCTGTGTTCATCCTAAAAATAACTTTGTTCAAAGGAGCTAATTCTTTGGTTAAACAAATTGGTTCTGTTACCGGGAATCTTTGTTTGCTTTTCAAGCGATATCCTCTGAACTATGTCGAACTCCAACGACAACAACCAGAAAAGGAATGGAACCCCAGTTCCATCACCTTCAGGAACCCCACGCGGTTCAAGGGAACAATCCCCAAAAAGATCCAATAACAACAACGATAATAATGATCAAACAGTTGAACAAGATCGGGTAAAGCAAATGATTGTAGAGTATGTGAGCCAGGCTTTGCAAGAATTTTCGAGGGGATTACCAGCAACGTCGCCTGCACCACTGACACCACCCCTCAATAATACCATCACCGTGGAAAATCCTCAGTATGGGTTGGCAAACTCAGGAAGGGGAGATACTCCTAATTAATCTCTCGAAGCGAGACCAGGTATGTCTAATAACTCTGAATTACAGACTTTATTACTAACTTTGCAGAAACAGGTGAAGGAACAAAACGATCGAATCAAAAAAATTCCTAGAGTACCACTTGTTATCAAAGGCATTGACGTTGATAGATATTCTCAACAACCTTGGAAACCAAGCTCAGCATCCGTACCTATTCCAAAGAAGTTTAAAATGCCCGACGTTCCTAAGTATGATGGGACAACCAACCCACGCAACCATGTGACTGCTTTTACCACCGGAGTGAAGGTCAACAACTTAACAAAAACAAGAAATTGAGTCAGCCCTAGTTAAAAAGTTTGGAGAAACACTTACCAAAGGGTCACTAACCTGGTATTCTCTTCTCCCTGAATACTCTATTGATTCTTTTGCTGAGCTTGCAGATTCTTTCATAAAGGCACACTCCGGTGCACAAAAATTCGAGAAAAGGATGGAGGATATCTTTAAAATAAAACAAGGAGACACGGAACTACTTCGTGAATTTGTAGATAGGTTTCAACGAGAAAGAATGCAACTACCAAGGGTGCCTGATAATTGGGCAGCCATGGCATTTGCAAGTAATTTAAATGACAAAAGCTCAGAAGCCACGAGGAGACTCAAGGAAAGCTTGAGAGAATTCCCAGCTACAACGTGGAACGATGATTATAACATGTACAGTACTAAACTTCGAATAGAAGAAGATACCATTGCTCGTTCGAAAGATGAAGATTATACCAGATCCAGACGTTCAGAATCAGAGAGGAGATCAGGTAAAAACAGGCACGATCTTTACTTGGGACCATCGGGACGTGAAACTCGTCCCAAGTTCGAAAACACCATGTCAGATTATAGACCACCAAGCAGAGATGCGGGCTCGTCCTCAAGGGATCGAGATGAGCGACCTAGAGGTAATGCAGGAATTGGGGATCACACCTTCAATGTAAGTACCTCCAAACTAATTTCAATATTAAGGAATATGGGTGATACGTTTCGATGGCCCAAAGAGATGAGGTCGAACCCGAATAAGAGGAGCCCATATCTCTGGTGTGAATTCCATAATGATCATGGACACAGAACTGCAGATTGCAGATTTTT
>MDKI01091915.1:0-22534 GCA_005239505.1 Nicotiana paniculata | reverse complement strand
GTTTGAACAACACCACTCCCAGAGTATAGACGAAAGTCATAACCGAGGGTTTAGAGGTTGGATTAGGAATAACGATACCTCGGGTGCAATCTAAAGTGAACTGTAACGAAATCTAGCTAGCGTAACTTGAGAGAGTGCGTCTAGTAAATTATCATAATTACTTGGGAGAGATTTATGGTAGATAGAGAGTTCATGGTTGATTGAGATGATTAGTTAAGCTATAAGAAGTATCGGAGAAAGAATTCACCAACGGGGGAAACCATAACCTTAGACCTTTATTATTATTGTTTACATTAAATTGTTAGTTAATTACTAGTTGATTATTTTGTTAGTAGAATTAGTTAAACAACACAAATTGATAGTCAAAAGTATTGAGAAACTTGATTAAGTAATAGTTTAGTATTTAATAAACTCAATTGATACGTTCAATTCTCCGTGGAATCGACTTTGGACTTAATACCCCAGATTTATATTTGCAACGCCCGTTTAGTCTTTATAGAAGACATAGTTGAGCGTGATCAGCTACCTAAGGGGAACTCACCAAGTATTCAAGGCTTCTCTTCGATCAACCTCAAATACTGAGGGGAATCCCCCCAGGAGATCACTAAAATATGCCAAAGAGGGTCTCGACAGGAGAACAATGTATAGGACCAAATGGTCGAATGAACAGTGTCCACATAGAATAATCGAACCCTCAATGTGAAACATGTATACTTGTACCAAGTAATCGGAGAAGAATATTTTATCATCAAAACACTCCGCGCGTCAAAGAAGTTTGATATTTTCACAAGAAACGGCCCCAGGGCCAGAAATTTACCAACCACTCGGGAATTGTCCTCGACAGTCACTCCATCGAGTCACCAAAAACTCCAAGATGTAAGACCTCAGGGTCGGCAACTTTGAGATAGTAAACCCTCCATGAGGCAATATCAACGACATAAGCCCTCCATGAGGTAATATCAACTCCGACTCGGGGACTGTCCTCGACTGTCGGCTCATCAAACTATCTAACTCGAAGCAGTAAGACCTCAGGGCCGGCAACTTCGAGATCGTAAGCCCTCCATGAGGCAATATCAATAACATAAGCCCTCCATGAGGCAATATCAATAACATAAGCCCTCCATGAGGCAATATCAACTCCAACTCGAGGATTGTCCTCGACTGTCGGCTCATCAAGCTATCTAACTCGAAGTCGTAAGACCTCAAGGCCGGCAACTTCAAACTCGTAAGCCCTCCATGAGGCAACATCAAAATTATAAGACCTCAAGCAATGCATGTACAAATTTCTAAGACCTTAAAAAAGGCATAATCCCGATATCAAAGTCAAGGCTATATATCGAACTTGAAGACCCCTAAAAAGGCATACCCTCGATATATACGACGTGATTATCTCACTCGGGGACTAAAAGGATACGGCCAAATACAATGACCATCGTCCTAAGGCTCCGGCCAAACTAACGCGACTCGGAGACGTCCGACTGTTGACATAAAATCACAGGCCTCCAATTACTTCGAAAGAACTTCGAAAAGAACTAGTTAAAGGTCGTACCGACCTAAAGCGTAAGAGCCCAAGTCGCCAGCTACATCAAAGGTCGTACTGTTATATCACCCTCGACAGCCCCTTGTCAAGCTCTTATGCTCGACCTCGAGGCCAATTCCGAACAACCTCCAGACCCGTCTCTTCGCTGCCCGGTTTGCATAATTTCGTTACCCTTCGCTCTTATTTTGTTTTCTCACTTCTCACTTAGCATCTACTACCTAAACAACTGGTATTAAAATAGATCACGTATTTTTTGAATCACATAATCAAATATAATTGTAATTATCATTTTTAAGGTAAACAATGCATCACTCCGAACAAACCAAGAGCTGCATATCTTGTACAATAACCAAATCAAATCTTCTCGATCAGTATACTTTTTGTTAGTTACTTGGTTACTAGTATAATATAGAATATAGAATTAAGGTCATATATGTTTATTTTTTTCAAAATATATCATTTTTTGAGAGCTTTAAAATTTTCAATGTTCTTCCCATAATCGTAGTGTGCTTAGTCTAATTGGAAATAAGATAATCGATCATGTAAATATTTTTATAGCAAACAGCATCTGAGAACTCCACGGAAATATTTTGGATGTTTTAGGAGGAGTTGGAATACTTGTGTAGACTAAATAAAACAATGGGCAATTTTGGTTCCTTTTTGTATATAATTTATTGACTACAAAATGAATAAATAATGTTAATTGTTCGATAATATGAAGACTACAACCTCGACCTAGATGCGATTCATGAGTCACATGGGCACCCCCGTAAGGTAGAATAGTTGTGATATTTCCATCAAAATCATTCTAAATCTAAACCTATTTTTCGTCATGTTTTGTTTTCTTTGGTTAATTAACCACATTTAGAAGACGGGCTTTAAGTTTTATCGCACAACCTATTTTTTTCAAAAAAAGATAAATTGTCCTAATTTTATCCAAACCCCTAAAATGTTAGTGAAGTTTGATCATCAAATTAACTTGTATTTCCTCTAATCGGACATATAGGGGCAGTGTACTGGGACAATGTAGTGTGCAACTGGAGAAAAGCCATCAAAGATACCATAGAAATGTTAAGAATCTTAGAGGAATCTGATGGAGGTATTTCTATACAATGAGGACTAAGGTTAGTTACATCAATTTTTTGGAACAATGATACGCACCGTGGCCACATAGTACAAGACATCACGGGTACAAAAGGAGAAACAATAAACTTAGGGAGACAATAATTCTGGCAAACAGAAATGAACCAAAATGGAGTACCAAAATCCAAACAAATTAAGAGGGGGTAAGGGACGAATACTACCAAGCTGCGTAAATGAAATTTCAAGACTTCCCCACAAACCCCACCAAAACCAAAAAGAAAAAGAAAAAAGAAGAGAAAGGATGGGGATTCAACACTGAACATTAAAGTTACTGTATCAAAAAAGAAATTTTGTTTGCAATTTTCCCCTCAAGCCCACTATTAGATGCTCGTCAACCCAATTCAAAGGTCGCTTTGGATCAAAAGTAAGAATAACAAAACTCGGAAAAAATAACAATTAACGAGGACCAAGAAGTGGCTCACATTCTAGAGCTTTTTCAATGTTACACTTCTTTCAGTCTGGTTCATGGATTATGGTCAGCCTCCGTAGAGGAAAAACTAACAGCACATGAAGCTACAAAAACCAAAACATTTCGTACCATTAGATTTTCCAACTATAAAAGCAACATTTCAAGAATATCACCTTAATCCAACATTATAAACATCTCAGTAGTAATTGACAAGACTACAATCCTCACCTAACAATTACAAGTGGAGACAGTACACAGAAACCAAACCCCAGCATATGTTACACATGCAATATCTGCGTAACATGGTGCTGCAATTAAATGCACAAAAACAATGATCCTGTAGTTCATTCGTTTGAACTGTATGTACGCAGAACATGCCGCAATAAAAGAAAACTGTGAAACTAGTTCTCCTGCATTTCTTTAATAATTAGAAAGAATGAGAGCTCCTGCAGCAACTTAATCTGAAACTCCAAGGAACTGAGCGAAGCTTGGATATTTGGGCTCCCATCCTAGTTCAGAACGAGTTTTTGAATTGTTTAACTTCTTCCCTAAAGGGCCACTAGTTCCTGAAAGAAAGAATAAATGACTGTCGTAGCTTGACATAATTTAACAGGTGGCTAAATAATTTCAAAAAGAGTCGGTTACCAGTGAAACCCTCAAACTTCTTCTCAAACTTCCCACTTTTATTGACTAAGTCCATTACTTCCTGTCTGAGATGGACACAAAGTAATACAACAGTCCAAGGCAACATGAGTCAGAGTGTTCGGCTTTCGATCCACAAACATTAATAATTATGTAGATGGGATGACCTGGATAAGGGGTGGTTGTCACAACCCAAAAAGATTCGACCACGAAGTCTCTTCTTCAAGATGGTCACTGACAAGGAAGCAGCATCCTGTAAGAATAGACAAGCCAAAATATCACTGATACAACTGTAGACACATGAAGAACAAAGTGCAGCCTCTAAACTAAGCATGACGCTAAAACATGGATTCCCACTCACCTCATAATGGATAAGATTGAGGATGTGATCAGGACGAATATCCACGGTTCCTTTATGTAACCAATATGTATGTGCACCTCTGTCTTCCTTGTGTTAGTGGTTAAGGTAAATATAAAATAAAGATCTGAAGGTTACACAAAAAGAACCCTAGCTCTTTGAAATCCATATCCAAGGATATATAAAGGCCAGCCAATCTAACAACACAACCGCCAAACTCCAGCACTACTTCCTCTGCCTTGAGAAGAATATCAGTCCTTGGGCTCCTTCCAATTGGGACTATGGGACCATCCTACACATTAACAACGCAAAAGGTTTAAAGAAAGCTCAGACCTCCTCGGAGAAAACATGATTAATTATATTAAGAATGAAACTTCGTTATGTTACATGAGTTAAAGTTCAGTAGCTTCCTTCAGGAAATACAGTTCTCAAAGCCTGTGTCTTTAATCGACAATCCTAAAAATCCCTTCAAGAGGAATCAATAAACAATAAGAAACTGTTACTAGCAATATAGTGTTTTATGTAAGATATTACACCTCATCAACTGATCCATTATCAGAGCAGTCATATGGTGCAGAACTCGAGGTAAATAGGAAAGAACCTTCACCACTCCATTTTAACGCAGCCTCCCTGCTCATTTGATGTGTGAAATAGAAATTAATTAAATCAAATTGTAGTATCAGTATGACCAAACTTAGCACAGAAAATCTGAAGAAAAATAATGCTGACAAACAATAACAATGTTTGGACTCATCAAACCTGACCCATACACAAGTTTTTAAAAAAACATACACTACTACATATGCAGCTGCCAGCTAGGTGAAGCATTTATGGCTAATGACTAGCCCGGATATTTGCAGCAATCATAACAGCAGTAGAAAAGGAGGGGCTATCTCACAACAAAACAATAGTTTTACTAAAAATGCACAAGTATTTGCTTATTGCGGCACTACAGTTTAAAGGCATTTGTGCTCTCTATAATGAGATAGTAACAGAAGTTTCCCATCTTGATGTTGTTGTTCACGAAAAACTGAGACACCACCGTGCTTAACAAGCCACAAAATATTTTAAACTAAATATCAAAGAATGCCACAACAGAAAGGCGATAGCAGCTAGCTATTGCATGAACTGTCAAGCTTACCTAATATCACCAGGGTAATCTTCAGTCCGGGATGGAGGAGCACAGAATATAACATATGGGAACTTAAACGTAAACTTGGTTTCTCTCGAAGATGGAATAATTCCCATTTTAATAAGTTCATCATGGTGATCAGTGGTCATTGTCTGCCCAAAAATCTGGCAGCTTGGGTGTTCCTGCCACATTAAAGGGTCCAAAACTCTTAGCAGTTTCAATTACGATGCACACTTCACTAAGCGTACAAGAAATCCACCAGTCTGTCACAATTAATAAGGCAGAAACTCGTAAAACTAATATCAGTTCAGAAAATGGACATCAACCATTTCCATAACTAACCAGATTTAACAAACAAGAAATAAACATTCATGTAACTTTTCAATTAGGTTATGAGGTAGGGATCGTTTCTACTTCTCAAAGAAATCATATGATTATTCAGTTCAGGATGTACCTCTCTCCATCTTTCAGCCACTAAACGCCCAAGAACTCCAGGTCCTACAATTAATAAGTCGTTTGCTCCAATGGCCCCTCTAGAGGAAGCCTCCAAATCTTCACTTGGAGCATCTTTAGTAACCAATAAGTAAGACTAACCAATGAAACCAGATAATTGAACATTATGAAGATGCATATCAAAAGAATAAATACTTATGCACGTGCATCCAAACATCAATTCAATACATACTGCTCCCTCCATCCCATTTAATATGACAGTTTTTTATTAGGCACGTGCTTTAAGATATACTTTAATGTTATATCAGTGAAAGTGAACAAAAATATTGATCCAATGCTTGAAAAGTTAGCTTGATAAAGACAGCATGTATCAAAGTTCAGAATATTGAATAGTTTAATGAGTTTTGAATTCTTTTAAGTTGTATAAGGAGCATAGAAATGAAATGGTGTCATACATTCTGGGACTATTGACTTGTGTGTCAACAAATTGGGATTAAGGGAGTTAAATCATGAGTTACTTGGATAGGGAAATTGGCATAATCAACTAAATTCCCCCAGCATAACTAAGTAGTCATAATATACATCATTATTTGTATAATCCATCCAATGTGATCCAATTAACCATTTTTGTATGAGTAGCTGTCACAATTTTTGACAGCCAATGATTGCAGAAGTAATTTCAGCAGCTACAAGAGAAACAACAAGTTTCTGCATAACTAGCATAATCTCTGTGGCATCTTCAAGCTATACAATGACAATTGCAAGTGCATATGCAAATAACCCAATTTCAGTTGATACTTGAAAGTAGAATTTGCAAGCCTTCCCACAATGGTAGAGTTGCTACCTCAGCGACCCTTTTTCTTTTTGAGATGACGGGTCCAGACCAGCTTGCGCACAGCTCAGTATCTACTGGTACCTTCTACCTTCCTCCAGCGCAGACACTCTGCTCACCAAAACTTAGGCAGATGGGAAGAACTCACCTAGTATTTTTTGTCTCCACTAGGATTTGAACCTAAGACCTCATTTCTCTCCAACTTTGTTGACCACTAGGCCGCATCCTTTGGTACTTGCTCCCTCAGTAAGTAGAGGCAGAGACAGGATTTGAAGCTTATGGATTCAGGATTCTAGTTCTTTTAAGTTATTAGGTTCTAACTTAATAATTTGTGCATGACAAATATAAGGTTTGGACCAAAACTACTGGGTTCGGCCGAACCCCGTAGCCGACGGGCTGGCTCCGCCCGTGTCAGTAACCTATTGAAGCTCGAAAACTTGCAGAAATGCAAGAGGAAGGTTGCATACCGCCCACCCTCCCCCTATCCCGCGCAAGTCAAGGAACACTTGGTCTATAGAGTAAGCCCTAATTTGAAGTAGAATCGCACATTGATAAGCTATTTTTGTAAAATTTAAGCATAATTCACAAACAACACTGTGCATAGTACAGATATGTAGTTAAAAATACTATATAACTCTAAGTTATAAGGTTTAATTAAACAAAAAAAATCACAATCGAGTCAATTACAACAAATAATCACATTCACATATTTGATCAGCAAATCTACAAATCTAAAGCATAATCCACCAAATTTAGCACATAGGAGCGTGTGTGTCTACGAGAGCGCATACCGATGTCAGAGGAAGCGTCGGCTCGGAATAAATTGGGCACCATTGGAAATGGTTGTGATGAAAGCTTGTGAAGAGTGAAATTAGGGTTTGAACTAGATAGTGAGAGCTTCGTAGAACTGTTGAAGAAATGGTGGTTTGGAGTTGCGAAGCGCCATGGGGCTCCAATTCGGGGAGTTGCAACAGTTATGGTAGCCATTGTGGATAATGGAAGAGAGGAAAATGATAATGATGCTTTCCAACTGAAGCTTTCACTTGAAACTCCTTTTTATTTAAACTTCTTTGTCTATTTAATTTTTATTTAAACATGTTCCTTAGAAAATGTTTTCCAAATTTTTCATGTTTGGTTGTCTTATATTTAAAAAATATTTTCCTTTAACTCCTTCTCAATTTTGCACATCTTATTCTTCATCCCCACCAACCCACCAACCCACCCCCACCCAACCCCACCTACTCACCTTATTCTAAATAAAAATATTATTAAAAATATTTTTTTTCATTTTAACAAAAAAAATATTTTTTTTTTCATGATGTAAAAAAAGTGTTTTTTTCCATTTCAACAAAATGAGTATGATGTAGAAAAAATATTTTCTTTTATTTTAATAAAATGGATACTTTATTTTTATGTTGTAGGAAGAGTACTTTCTTTTTCAACCAAAAAAGAGTATTTTCTTTTTAGTTATGGAACACAAATTTCAACGTTTTTTTTCGTAAAAAAGTAAAGCAGCACATTAGTTCTTTTGGGTTTGTGTGAATTTTTAGAAGAATAAATAAATTCTTGAAGAAAATAGAGTCTTAAAAACTGGCTATTTGGAGGGGGAGGGTAAGAAACATAGGGACTTGGGGGAGGGGGTGAGGAGAGTAGCCTAAAAATTATTTTCTACTCTCTAACCAAATACTATAAAATATTTTTCGAAAAAAGTTTTTCATTCACCAACCAAACAAAGGAAAATAAGTGATAAAACCACTCATTTCCTTCATACCAAACACGCCCTAAATCATATTCACTATTTTCCAACTATGTACATAAAGTATATATTAGAACCTTAGAGCTTTTAAAGATAAAATTTCAGCAATGGTACCTTATTTTGAACTCCAAGACATAATCATAGAGTTCTAACTTCTACAAGTTAAAACTTCGGGATATTATCCTTGAGTTTAAAAGAGGTATGGGTGAAATACTCCTTTTAGGTTCAAATTTCAACAACAATAATTGGGATTTGTTCAAACCCCCAAACCAATAACGATTATTGGGGAGTTTGAATCCTTTTCACATTATTTCAGGTACTTTATTTTGAACTCCAAGAATCGTTCTTGGATTTTATACTAGTAGGGGCTCAAAAATCAAGAATCATTCTTGGGGCTTCGAACTCCAATATCGATCGCTAGAGTTGTGTTCCGTATTTTAGTTGGGGACAAAAAAGTTAATTTAGTCGGACCGATGGCTATGCCTCCGATGCATTTGAAAAGGTGTCCAAACTCCAATAGCAAGACCTAAAAGTGGCTACGCCAACCAATTTTCTCAAAATTACATAGGCCCATAATGTAGAGATTAAGTTGGGCCTATGTCCAGTTACAAGTGTAAAACTTTGGGCTTCAAGCAGTCCATATTAATTTGAATAATTAACCCAAATAGTCACACATTCTACAACTTAAACTAAAAATAGCCAGTAAATATATATTATATATATAATTTATGTATTAAATATGTATAATTATGTATAAATCAATGTATAATATATATATATATATGACTAGAGAAAGTAAACAATTAATATAAACGGCTATTTATGTAAAAATCCCTATTAATTTTCCTACTCAATCAATCAATATTGGAAGCTCTGTCCATCACATTTTGATTTAGGAGTTTTGAATGATTGGCATCGATTCATTTCCTAAAATATCCTTATCGAGAACCAACTTACTCGTTCTGTTACTCGAATTTGAGATCATGACCTTTTTTCCCAAGAAAGTTAGAACTTGTGCACTATATATAGTTGTGATTGTATGTAAGGTGGATAACTGTTGAAGCCTCCATTTTAAGGTTTGAACTCAAACTTGAGCCACGTAACTAGCAATTCAACCAAAGATTTTGATTTCGGTGAAGACAGTTATGATCATGGTAGCTACTTCAGTGCATTAACGTCTAAGCCCATAGTAAATATATTGATAGGTACAAACAAGAAAGGGATTGTTACACAAATAGTCGACCAGATTTGATGTTTGCTTTTTTTAGCGGTATACATATATTATACATTGATTATACATAGTTATACATATATTATATATTCATCGGCTATTTATAGTTTAAGAAATTAGATGGGCAGCTATATGAGTTAATTCTTCAACAAGGAATCCAAGAACACCTATATTAATGGGCGTTTTTCACTTTTAGCCCATGCCAGAAATTATTTATATTTGGTAGCTGAAAAAGTGTATAAAATTCTTATAATTTTTGTTTATAACATACAAATTTTATATATATTTGTGAGCGGATATACATTGTCATTTTCCCCATATTTATTTTTTTTAATCTTGGCGTAAACCAATAACCAAATACCCGACAACGTAAGTTGATTGCTAACAACTTGTTTGGATGGTTGTTATGTATCGTTTCATAATGTATCGTATCGTACTGTGTTGTGTTGTACCGTATCATTTGATAAATACAGTGTTTGGATAAATTCTGTCATTTACCATCGTTTCATGACATCATGTACCAGCAATATGAAGAATAAACTTGCAATATTATAAAGAAAAATTATGATATACTGTGAAATTATTATATAAAAAGGTAGAGTAAATGATAAAATAAAATTATTTAATAATAATAAAGGGTGAGATTGAGAGAAAGACAAGGTAACGACGCGGCCATTTCGTTGTTATGTAAAATAGATTTAACGATACAGTACAATAAAATTTAAGTAACAATCAAAACAAATATCATATTTAAAGTAACAATACAATATAATACAGTGGGTAACAACCGTCCAAACAAGCTGCAACGAACAATTTAATTGCTTGTCTACTTGTTAATACGGGGATGCAATGTCTACTTACTAATTCTTCATTAATGTGTCGACCTGCACTCTATGTAACAACTCATCTGGATTATCTATCTGTCGGATTACATAAAAACCATCCCTGTCCCACTATACCAATTTTTGTTTACTTTACTTATACCATCTAGATAGTCATCGTGCGTTGGAGGTTATTTTCATAATGGGACGGTTTATATATATATATATATATCAACAATTAAAGATTATGCTACATTTGGTGGCTATATTTGTAATATTTAGCTTCCTAGTATAAATAGCCCTTGAGATTTTCATTTTAAGTTTAGCTTATTTTGATATTGTGAATGAAAACTCATTGAGAGTGTTTAGAATGAATTCATATGTTGGTTGATTACTTGTTAAGGTGAACTTGTAAGAGAATTGCTTCCCCTTTAATGTTGTTCCTATAGTTTTGGGTCAATTAAGTTTTAAATTGATTGTGTATTTATTTATTTCAAATGTTTTTTCAATTTCTTTAGTTGGTTCTCTACTAAATCTCTATCTTTCGATCATTTTATTTGTGTTTTTATTATTTTACTTCTGCGTTTGTATCAATTACTTTCTATATTGTGCAAATTCAAGCATAAAAAAGGAAAAAAAGAAATGTCCTCATGTTCCGTTTCAATATCTTCTGCATGTACAAAGTATTTTATTTAAAAAAAATAATTGTAGTATTCGGATCAGCTTACTTGCATCTTGATTAATATTATGAAGTACCTACTACCTCGCACCGATATATATATCGGATAACTCTATATGATAAAGCTTGGATAGATGAAAAACAATCACCTAATTAATGTTTGCAAAAGGCAAATGGAATTAACAAAGCATCCCATTTCTTTTTAGCCATAAAATGATCCCACATTTTAGAATTAGTTATTCTATCTCTAATGTGGTCCTACGCCAGAGCAACCCTATTCAACTGAAACGTCTGCCGTTTGACTTCAATGAGATTACAAGAATTATAGTATATCTTCTCTCCGTTCACTTTTACTTATTCAGTATTTTTAAATAAATTTTTATTTTTATTTATCACTTTTATATATATCAAGAGAAGATAATTTCTTTTTTCATGTTATATCCATAATATTAATTACTCATTTCAAATTATTTTTTCACATTCATTAAAAATATGCATCAATTAATATATATGAATATCATGGTAAATTATAAACTTCATTTATATTTTTTAAGGAGAATGTAAAGTTCATAGTGGACAAGAAAAAGTAAACGGAACGAGTACTTTTTGTTTAAATGAACGTTTAAAGTCGTATGTTATTTTTATCCTTCTTGTAAGAAAACCATGAACATTCAATTTCAAATGGCTGAGTTATTTAAATGTCATAAAAATTGACATTTGGTTGACTTGGTGGGCGTGGGAGGCAGGGCTTCAGTTTGGGCTGCCCAAGATTAAAATCAATTGGTTAAACCTAATCATAACTCATAATATTATAGTAGTGAAACTTGTGTTCCCTCTGCCAAACGAGTACAAATTAAAGAACTAAAAAAAAATAAAAAAAATTGGGAGAGGTTCAGATAGTTGTACACGCAAAAAAGGACCAAAAATTCCTTTATTCTTATAGGCAGGGTAAACAGTAAGGCTTGTGCCTTCCCATATTTTAGAAATAATAATAGATTTATAGGTATTAAAAAATAATAATATTTAGTACGTTTTATACAAAAGTAGAGCAAAGAAAATAATTTTTACATGAGATTAACAATGTTCCAAGATAAATTAAATGGATTGGCTATATTATCAATTAAAAAGGAAGTTTGAGGAAATCAATTAAAATATATATATAACAACTTTGCATCTCAAAAAAGATAGAAAAATAGATTTCAAATAAAAATATATATCGTAACCGTATTTTAAAAATTTAGGCCTCACACTAAACTTTGAACTTTAGGCTACACATGTATTTGAGCCAGGGTTAGATTTAGGATACAAGTTACGAGTTCATCATAATCCACTAGGTTTAATTCAAATTCTACATATTAAGAAATTATTTACTATGTATAAATAATCTATTCCGATTACATAAACTTTTTTGTTCTAAAATTTCAATTCAAGACTCATATACTTAAAATCATGGGTCTGCTTATACTTAAAGGTAGTCGAGTATAATTATTTGAATTGACATTTGTTAGGGATACAGTAGATATGCCTAGATTCAATATCACATTTGATGATTCGAACATATTTTTGTGAACGTTATTTGATATAAAATATATGTGGCATTTGATATTCTTTTGTCATAGTTATTATTAATTGTTTGATTAACTTGATAAGGTCCTTGATTAAATTTTGAGACTTGACATTGTGATGGAGATCATGATAATGAGAGTAAAGTTTCTTATAGTTTAATCTAAATTTGTTCTTGATCATAGGATTATTAATTTGGACATTAGTAATCCGGTTAGATCAATATTTATGTGATCATCTTTATGGGATAAAGATTAGTTGATCTCAATAACTAAATCACATAGATAGATGATGCATATAGAAATATGATCATTGAACCGACTCATTGGATAATTCCTAACGGTTAGAATTACCATAAACTGTCAATAGGATATTCTCTTGAAGAATGTGATGTAAGAATTTCCTTTGACCTGAGATCGTCATAGTAATTGACAAGTTATTTATTGTGCTTTAATATTAGACACCTTTGGCCCTTGGGCGATAGTTGAAAGGATGTTGGGTATGATTAAATACTTGTAGAATTAGTGATTGATCAAGATGGAATCTGTCAACTCTTGGTAATGAGTTTAAGCTCCATGTTGTCATGAATTATAAACGACCAAACTAAGACCTTGGCCAGGACAATTTAATGAAAGAAGAAATGAGTTTCTTAGGTCATTCAATGGTCGATTATATTTGACATGAACACATAGTTGGTCGCCTATTAAGATTTGACAGTTGAACCATATCCTAGGGTGATCCAGAGCTATAAGGGCAGAAGGAATTGCTATATTATTCTTCTACTGGTTCTTGAGAGTAAATTGTATACTTCATTTTATCCGGTCATTAAGGAGTGTTGCTAGACGCCACCCTTTATTAGTATATTGATATGATCAATTTACTACCGGCTTAGTATTGAACTTACGGGGTCGCACACTAACGAGTGTTCTAATCTTTGCTAAAGGATTAATTAACTTATTATTTGACAATTGAATTAAAGAATTTAATTAGTTAAATAAATATAGTTATTAGTCCACATAAAATATTATTACATTCTTTGCTAGCACAGAGAGTATAATTAATATCATGAACAAATTAAATATTACTATTTGTAATAGTAAATTGATTTATATCTCTCGAGTCTTGACTAGCTATTGGTTAAAATAATTATCAAAACATATATATGTATATGGTTGATAATGTAAAATGGCATGCAAAGCAAAAAGGAAAATTTTGTATACTACTGTCGATCATGTAAAACCCATTAGGAATGAGATTATATTTTTCAATAGTAATTTGTGGAAAAGTCCAACTTGAGAATTGGTCTAATACCACGTTAAGTTACCGCCTCAATTCTCCTAAACCTAATGGGAACAAAGTGATGTTTGATGATATAAATATATTATTACAACATAAGGCATGAGATATAGAAAAATGCGAGAGCGGCATCGAATCAAAAATACTCTTGACAAGAAAATTAGTTTTCTTGGTCTTTCACGTTTGGGCTACAGTTTTTGAGAAGAACTTTAGCACAATAATTTTATTTGTTCGCGGGTTTCATTGATCAAAAAGTTGATAGCAAGGGTCGGTTTCGGTGTGGATACACATAGAGTCTTCGCACTATCAAAGAATTTTTGAAACAAGACTCTCTCCACTAGGTACGTCTCAGATCCGATCTTTGACATGTAAATAAATTTTAAATGCGAAAAATTCTTCCTAGAATTATTATTATCTTCCGCTGCGTATTACGAACACCTATATGCAATCCTTCAACATTAACCTACCACCTCAAAGTAACCTAACATCAACTTTTCGCAAAGTCACATAAAAAACTCAAATAAGTATGGGTTTAACTTTTTTATAATAATGCAAAGTTTTTTTTGGATTATCATGTCACCTTAAAGTTATTTCAAAGTCCAGAAAAAAAAGTTATTTCAAAGAAACTTTTCATAATTAGTTAATAAAATTAATAATTTAGAAAAAACAAGAGAAGCTAAGAAGTAACCTTCTATAACATGTTAATTTATTTTATATTATTATTGATGAATATAAGTTAAACCCAATCAATATATACATTGGAACCAATGAATTCTTGCGAAATATATAGTCATAGTAAGGTTCCAAGAACTTATGCAAGAAGACTAGGAAGATAAAGAGTTGAACCTTGTGAAAGCTGAATTGTATTTGGTGAATACTTGATTTGCTATCAATTTTTTCTTCTGAATTGGTATTGTGCAACAACTAACATAATTATGTTGTTATGCTTCTTTTTGTCATGCACGTATAAACAAAACATAATGAAGTGTATTTTATTTGTTTGGTGCTTTTGCAATATAATATAGTAGTGCTTCTCCTTTTTCTTCCACTTCCTTTTCTACATTGTGGATAATTACCTATGTCATTAAGTTTGCGCTTTTTGACCAAATATTTTTTAGCTATTATCCAGAAATCGTCATGCAATTTACTTTTGCCAAAGATTAGAAATTAGTACAACATGCACGTAAAAGTATTTGATCTTCTTGAAATACAAAAATAATCACTATTATATTCTTGAATTGAACAAAAAAATCATGTGTGCTTATTTTTTCTCATGTATCAATTGTAAACTGCATTAATTATATGGAGATTATTTTTCATCATGCAACCAATTAAATATCAAATACCATTCATGACAAAGCTCATTCACACTTTCTTGTTGAAGAATAAATCTAACAATTTTCTCAACCGCTTAAGTTAAAAATAGTTGGTGACTAGTATATAATATGTAGATTAGTGTATGTATAACTTGTGGTTAAAAAATAAACATTGAATCGGATTAGCTATTTGAATAAAGATCCTAAGTATTTTAGCACGAATTTAATACGAGCAATATCAGTAATCAAACAATCCCTTAATTAAAGTAATAATTAGTTATTATATTCTTAGGGAACGAAGAATAGTTGTTGTACTGTTGTAAGAGGTATTTTATTTGTGGACAAGAAAGCTACAGTAGTTGGTACAAAAAATACTACTCTGATCTTAATTTAGAAACTTGTTTCCTTTTTTTCTTTTCGAATGTTATTTTTCCTGTTCAAAGGCAAATTAACTAAGTAGTGATATTTTAATGATAGTACCATAACTTTGGGTGCAATCTTAGCTTCTATATATTGCTTAGATCCCAAGGAATTTTAGCAGTCCTAGAATACATACACCAAGCAACATATTTGAATGACACGTTTCACAATACTTATCACTATCATTCGATGTCATTTAATTATCATAATTCATACTATTTTGTTGTTATTTTACCTAATTTCAGACACAACAATTTGCAGTCAACGTAGTTTACCCACCTTAACAACCTTTTTTTATCTTCTTCCTCTTAAGAACAATGACAATAATTATTTATTAGTGTGATACTTTAGTGATTATTATAGTATCTAGTAAACTTTTATAGGGGATCTATAAGTCAAATCAAACATGGAACCAACACTTTCCTCTCTTCTTGTTTCTTATTTCTTTTTATTTTTTTAATATTCCTTTTTGTCCTTTTTGAGGTGGTATATATACGAAAACGGAAAGAAGATGAGAACTTTTTACTCCTCTCTAATATTGCAAATCAAAGTAGCAACTGCAGGCTTGCAGCCAACTTAATATCTTAACTATGTGTGTTTACCTTGAGAATGATTATGATAATTATATTTGATTTTGTGGTTTTAAAAATATGTAATTTATTTTTATACTAGTAGTTAGGCTATAGATGCTAAGTGTGAGCTAGGAGAATAAGGTAAGAGTAAAAAAAAAGTAGTGATATGCAAACCAAGTTGCTATAGAACAAGGCCTCGAGCTGGCCGAAGCAGGGCCTCGAGGTTGAATTATAATGCCTAACAGATGATGGTCGATGGAGGAATAACAGTATGGAGGGCCTCGAGGATAACCCTTTGTAACCAACAATGAGCAATAAATGAAGAACAATTAATGAACACGATAAATGAAAGACAATAAATTTGTAGAACAAACGCTGAATATGTTAAGAAGGTAGAGAATGTTCTTGTTGTATTCAATATTCAATATGTCCCCAAAAAATGACAAGGATCCTCTTTATATAGGAGGGGGGAATCCCAACATAGTACATGTGTAATTATTACAAAAAAATACAATTGATACAACTATTTAATGGCTTGGTATGAACTTGTACCACTCTTGCAGACTTGGTCAACTCTAGCCACGTGCCATTGAGAATTTTTCGCATTTCCACGATGGTTACTGATTTATACTGCACCAGGGTCGAGCATAATGATCCTTCGATGCACTCTCCTCGAGGAATACATCTCGGGATCCAACAATGAATTTTGCTTCGGGTTCCTCGAGGTCAGTCATGATTTCCCAAAATCGGACTCCTCGATTTTAACCGTACACAATGTGCATGTCAAATTAGAGTGCATGAAATTTATCACTCTATTAAAAGAGCGTCGTCGAAATCACAATATGCTATGAAAGTTTTACTTTCTCTATAGTATTATAAGGGGTCATTTGGTTATCAGGTGAAATAGACAAGGATATATCATGAGATTAGTTATTCCACCTTCTTTATAGGATAGCTAATAATTTATCATTTTGACATAAAAATTATCCTACTATTAGCTGATACCCATAACTAATATGGAGCAAATATAATCTCATAATCCCGGAATTAGTATCCTAATTTTGATAACCAAACGGCCCCTAAGGAGTTGCAACTTGTCTAAAAGATCAGTAACTCTTTGCATTCAAGAAAAGCACATCGTTCGCTACTAATTGGAGCGATTGAAGTTGTTCTCCGTCCTTTAACTATCCAATGAAGTAGTGCAAAAAAAAACATACGAGTCACAAGCAACTTTATTGCTTTGTCACAAAAGTATAATATTAGCTTTAACTTTGAAATATCATTCAATTCTTCGTTAACCACAATATTTTGGTTGAAACAGAAAGTATTTAGGCATTTAGAGTCGTCCCCATTTGGAGGCCAAAGATTATGAGAATATAATTGGGATGATATTAAAAACCTTAGGTTAGCTGTATTTAATTACTCTATCGGTAAGAATAATAGTACATACTAATTAATGCATGCTTACTCAATAACTTATGCATGTAACAATTAGCTCCATGATGGAAGGCCTTGCATGCTTCCTCCTTTAAAGCTAATTATTATGCAAATGCAATTAATTTCTTTCATTACGTAAAACCAATGATGCTGTCATGTATCTTGACATTATTATTCGGTTTATAATATTAAAACAGAGACTAAAAAAAATTAAAGAACGACCATTTGGAAGCTATTGTTATTATAATATCCAAATGAAGGATCTTTGCATAGTTTCTTACTAAGATTAATCGAATTTGTAAAGAAGGCAATCTCTCTCTCTCTATATATATGTTTGGCCAAAGGTTGCATTAATTGGTGCAATTTTTTCCAAAAATTATTTGGGAGAAGAAAGCAAGGGATAGTGCTAGCAGCCTAGCACAAAGCCATTATTTTCTTCCATCATTTCATAGTGGAGGGTTTACTTTTGAGCATCAAACTTAGTGTTGCAATTAAGACGAACATGACACAAAAGGTTATTTAAGCTTAACCTAAATAGATAAAAATAAAATTGTTGACCCAAGAAATTGAATGGTTTTGAAGATTGACAAAGGAACTCAAAGATAAACCTGGTCCATCACTGGGAGACATAGACACACGCAGAATTAAAGGCACGTGAGGTGCACATGCAAGAGATAAATGAAATCTGGGAAATAAGAGATATCTCGTGATCGAAAAGATTGCAAAATGATAAGGAGAATGACTCCTTATTCAGTAAGAACAGAATCAAAGATAAGGAAGGATTTGAGGAGTTGAGATTAACTAGAACTCGTCCACCAAGGAAGAGTATCATTAAAACTCTAGTAAATCTCTCATCTACTAATTCTATATATTGCAGATTATTCTTATTGTACAGGTACGCACAAAAGCAGAAGTTAAGCAAGAATTGAGAGCAAAATTAACAAGGCAATTTTGCAAGCAGTTCGTGTGAGATTTAAGTGTGCGACTCTGAAGCTACTTGAACCAGCTAGAAAAACCAGTTCCAATTGTTGTCTTTTAGTCTAGTTTACTTGTAGCAGGTGATTCAACTTGTACCTTTTCAGCTTTATCTAGAAGAGTCTGTAATAGGTACTGTGTATTTCAAGTTATAGCTAACTTGGAGTTTGTCGCAAATAGCTAGAGGCTGGTTTGTCACAAAGGGATTAGAGGTAATCCTAGGCTTACAAAAGAGTTTTGTAAATGTTGTTTGAATCACTGATTTAGTAAAGAGTTTGGGAAAATTCTATTGGGAAGTAGGTCGTGGTTTTTTCACCTTTTGAGCCAGGTGTTTTCTACGTAAAAATCTCTGTTTTCTTTATTTTCTGTATTTATTATTCCGCAAACAGTAGAGGTTGGAACACATTGAAGAACCTGGTCCTTCTATAACTAGTGCACGCGAAAATCAGACACCACACAAATCACCCCTTTCTTGTGTGGTATTGACGTTTAGAACATCCATTGGTATCAGAGCGGGTTATCCTTGAAGAGGCTACCTTAGGAAAAGATCAAGATGAGTGCACCACCTGGGAACTGGGAAGGACAATCAACCGCTAGGCCTCCACTCTTCAATGGCCAGTACTACTCCTGGTGGAAGAACATGATGAGAGATCATATAATTGGTGAAGACTATGAGCTGCGGGACATAGTTATTGATGGTTCTTTGGGCACCATGAAAAAGAATGCTAAAGGAGTAGACGTGCCAAAGACAAGAGATGACTGCACTGCTGAGGATTTGAGAAAGTGGGAGAAAAATGCTAAGGCCAAAAAATGGCTTGTGTCTGGACTGGTCCAGATGAGTACAACAGAATTCAAAGATTACTACTGCCAAGGAAATTTGGGACACTTTGCAAGTGGCTCATGAAGGAACTGCTCAAGTGAAGAGATCCATATGTACTCTACTATATTCTCAATATGAGAATTTCTCTATGAAGGAAGGATAGACCATTCAAGAGATTTACACTAGGTTCACTACACTGATTAATGAAATGAAATCTCTTGGAAGGACTCTTCTTGAGGAAGACAAGGTTGAGAAGATTTTGACAAGGGTTCTTCCAGTCTCTTGGGAGAGCAGTATCACTGCAATTCAAGAATCCAAGAACATTGCAACTCTCGAACTAGATGAGCTAATTGGAAATCTTACTGCCTAGGAACTTAGAAGGCAGACAATGAAGATGGATGCTCCCAAGAAGGAAAGGAGTCTGGCACTGAGAATCACTGAAGGAGCAGATCTGGAAGAAGATGAAATGGCTATGATCACCAAGGATTTCAAGAAATATCTTATGAGAGGAAAAGGCTTCTCAAGAGGTGGAAACTACAACAAGGCAAGGACACCGAAAAAACGACTAATGAGGGCTGCTACAAATGTGGGAAGACTGATCATCATATCAAGAACTGCCCTCAGTGGGGAGTTGAATGGAAAAAGGAAAGGTCTGAATGAAGGAACCAAAAGAAGGAACAAGTCAATCCAAGAAGAACAAAGTATCAACAAAGTCTATGATCGCTGTTTGGGGTGAAAGTTCAGATGAGGAGTCAGATGATGAATATGGAGATGAACAAGCACTTATGGCAATTGGTGAATCAGATGAGAAATCTGAGGTAAGTATATTTCATCTCAAAGACAAGATTAAGTTCTTGTCCAAAGAAAAAATCTCTGAATTATTGCTAGACTTCATTGATGAATCTGAAGTAATTAATAAGGAAAAGGAACAGATGTCTAAGGAGTGTGTAATCTTAAAAGCAAAGTGTAAAAACCTGAAACTCAAAGTCAGTGAGACTGTGAGTGAAAACACTGCTCTGAAGAACCAGGTTCATCCACTTGAGACAAATGTCCTAGAGTTAAAATCTGAAAATCTAAAACTGAAACTAGGAACCAGTAAGAATAAAGCTGACAACTCTCAACTCACCTTAGAAGAAAATGTAGGTAACCTAAAAGATGAGTTGTATAGGAAGGATTAACAGATAAGAGTGTTGAAAGAGGAACTTGGTAAGTTAAAGCATGAACTAGACAGAACTTGTAAATGGAACAAATCCTCCGATGCTTTGACATGGATACAGGAACATCATAATAACAATAGGAGAGGATTTGGCTTTGGGAGTCATCTGCCTAAATGAGATCCTAAAAGCAAGTACCTCACCCTTCCTGAGAACAAGATCTGTACCCACTGTGGTAAGACTGGTCATTACAAAAGTGAATGCAATGCAAAAGAGCAGGCCAGTCAAAAGAATAAAAGTTTTGCTCGAGGGAAGAATTGGTTACCAAATTGGGCTAAAAAGAATTTAATTCATCCTTTTGCTTATAGAAAGGGACCCAAACTAGTTTGGGTTCCTAAGACTAACCCCTGATTTTCTTTTGTAGGTTCAAGTGAAAGGAAGTAGCCAAATATGGTACATGGATAGTGGCTGCTCAAAACACATGACTGGCAACAAGGACCAGTTCCTTTCACTTGAGGACCTCAATGGAGGAAATGTATCCTTTGGAAATGGAAAGAAAAGTGAAATCATTGGGGTTGGTAAGGTAGGTAAGGATGACACACGTTTCATTGAGAATGTCTACCTGATAGATGGCTTGAAATATAGCCTAATCAGCGTGTCACAACTGTGTGATAGAGATAACTTGGTAGCATTCACCTCTACAAAATGTTTTGTAATAAATCTGATCACTGACAAGATTGTTTTGTAGGGAAAAAGAGTGAACAATATATAAATCATAGATCTGTCCACACTTTCAGAAAATGAATTAACATGTTTAAGTGTGCTGGACAGTGATCCTTTCCTCTGGCATAAGAGACTTGGACATGCAAGTCTGAGTCAACTCAACAAATTAGTCTCCAAGGACTTAGTGATAGGTCTGCCTAACATTAAGTTCAAGGAAGACAAAGTTTGTGAGGCTTGTGCAAGGGGGAAGCAGGTAAGATCCTCTTTCAAAATCAAGAAAGTGGTAAGTACCACCAGAACAATGGAACTGGTCAATATGGATCTTTGTGGTCCTATGAGAACCTTAAGCAGAGGTGCTAAGAGATATGTGACGGTGCTTGTTGATGACTATTCTAGATTTACCTAGACATTGTTTCTAACATCTAAAGATGAGGCATTCGACATGTTTACTTCTTTTGTTAGAAAAATTCAAAAACAATTAGGAAATCAACTTGCATCAATTAGGTCTGATCATGGCACTGAATTTGAAAATGCTAAATTTGTTGAATGTTGTGATAAGCATGGCATAGATCACAACTTTTCTGCCCATAGAACTCCACACAAAATGGAGTGGTTGAAATAAAGAATAGGAAACTTGAAGATATGGCTAGGACTGTGCTTCTTTCTAGTAAACTACCTCATATCTTATGGACAGAAACTGTTAATACTGCATGCTATATCATAAATAGGTGCATGACTAGACCACTTGTAAAGAAGACTCCATATGATTTACTTAAAGGGAGAAAGCCCAATATATCCCACCTAAGGGTTTTTGGTTGCAAGTGCTTTGTGCACAACAATGGTAAAGACTCCCTAGGTAAGTTTTATCCCAGTGTTCATGTAGTTTTTTATGAAACTAACATTCTTTATGAGAGACAAGAACAAGAGGATGAAGAAATTGGGCTGGTCAGAAACTCAGTCCAAACCGGAGCAACACTGGAGGTAGGAACAGGTGATGGAACAGGTTCATCCTACCTGGCAACATGACAGGGGGAACTTAACAACAAATTAATTTCCAAACCTCATTGGAACATGTACCTGATCATGTTCCACAACAACAAGGCACTGAAGGAACTTCAAGGAGTAACCAGTTGGTTGTGAAACCATACATATATCAAAGTTCTCACCCTATTGAGAATATTATCACTGATCCAACCTCCGGAATCAAAACCAGATCCTCTTTGAAGAATCTTTGTGCTTTTGATGCTTTCTTATCTCTTATT
>ML322171.1:0-26388 GCA_005239505.1 Nicotiana paniculata | reverse complement strand
CTCATGAACTGAAGTTCCATAGCAGCACCAACAACAGCAGAAGAAAGAAGAAGAAGAAGAAGATGATGATGAAGATGAAGGAGGAGAAGGGGAGGACAAAGGGGGCTGAAGTTATTTTAAAAGTGGGTACAAGTTAAAAGTTTTAAAAAAAATGGGTATAAGTTAAATGGAGACGACCAAATAGGGCGCTCCGTGCAATTTTTACCAATATGAAGATGCTCCAATTAATGTAATGAAAGTTTCTAAAAATAAGACAATTTGAAGAAAATTATACTGGAAAACTTAGTGGGCAGGGCGGGGCAGGTGGACACGGGTGTGAGTGCGGGCGGGGGAACGCGGGTAGAAATGCTACGAGGGCGGACTGAAATTTTGGGGGTTAAGGCCGAACCTGCCCAGCCCCATTTGCCATCCATACAGGCTCTGCCCAACTAGTTGTTGTTGTAATTTGCATGTGAGTCTATGTTTTACTAGTTCCTTCCTTTATACTTGGTTTGCCATTGACTGGGTGTATGTTTTTAGGTTCATAGTGAAATTTTGGTGAAAGGATAAAAAAGTGCTTAAATTTAATGTGGTGACAAATAATAATAAGGGCACTTTAGAGAATCCAAAAATGGGTGCATTATTAATATACTAGCAAGACCTATATATATATATATATATATATATATATATATATATATATATATATATATATATATTATATTAAAAGGAGAAGATAAAACCCTTTCCTTAAGCCAAGTGGCATCATAAGAAAAAGCCACATGACATAAGTAGTTACTAATTAGTTATTTAGTTAATAATTAGTTATTGGTTATTATTTTTGAATTAAATATCTATAAAATAACAAAATAAAACATTTTGTAATATAAAAACAAAAATTAAATAAAAAATTTATCCATTCAAACTGGGGAGTAGTTTCAAGTTGGAGTCTTTAGATTATTTTAAAATAAAAAAATTAAAATTACAAACAAAACAAAAAAACCGCCAATTCAAAATTTCTTTTTTCTTACCCATTCAAATTGTAGAGTAGTTTCAAGTTAGAGTTTTAAAAATATATTTAAATAATAAAAAAAAATTATCCATAATAAAAAAACAAAAATATATAGATAAAATAAATACCCATTCAAATTGAGAAGTAGTTTCAATTTGGAGTTTCAAAATTATTTTAAAATAAAAAAAAAGAAAATAAAGAAATAAAATAACTTTCAATTCAAATGAAAAATACAAGAAATCAAGTGTCATTTTTAAGACAAAATATTTTTCAAGTGGCATTCAAACTGGGGAATAGTTTCAATTTGGAGTTTTAAAATTATTTTAATTTAAAAAAAAATAAGAAAAAATTAAATTAGCTACAGTAAAAAAAACAAAAATATTAAAAAATGAAAACAAAAAAAAACTACCTATAAAAGTTGGGGAATAGTTTTGGTTACTCTCTTTCTAACTAAACAATCTTTGAATTTAAATTTTTAATTAATTGATTATTCTATTTAAATTGTAAATATAGATATCTTATAATTAGCTATAATAAAAAAAGGGAAAAAAAGTATCCATTCGAATGGGGAGTAGTTTCAAGTTGGAGTTTTATAAATATATTAAAATAAAAAAAATTAGCCATAATAAAAAAAAATGAAGATATATATAATAAAAAAAGGAAAAAAAACTATACATTCAAATTGGGGAGTAGTTTCAAGTTGGAGTTTTACAAATATTTAAAAAAAAATCTATCTATATATTATTAAAAAGAGAGGATAAAGCCCTCTCCTTAAGCCAAGTGCATCATAAGAAAAAGCCACATGGCATAAGTAGTTACTAATTAGTTATTTAGTTCATAATTAGTTATTGGTTATTATATTTTAAATTAAAGATCTATAAAATAAAATATTTTATAATATAAAAACGAATATTAAATAAAAAATTTGTCCATTCAAACTGGGGAGTAGTTTCAAGTTGGAGTATTTTATTTTAAAATAAAAAAGCTAATTACAAACAAAAAAAACCGCCAATTCAAAATTTCTTTTTTCTTACCCATTCAAATTGGAGAGTAGTTTCAAGTTGAAGTTTTAAAAATATATTAAAATAAACAAACAAACAAAAAAATAAAATTAGCCATAATAAAAAATTGGAATATATAAATAAAAGAAATACCCATTCAAATTGAGGAGTAGTTTCAATTTGGAGTTTTAAAATTATTATAAAATAAAAAAATGAAAATAAAGAAATAAAATAACTTTCAATTCAAATAAAAACTACAAGAAGTCAAGTGTCATTGTTAAGACAAAATATTTTTCAAGTGGCATTCAAATTGGGAAATAGTTTCAAATTGGAGTTTTAAAAATATTTTAAAATTAAAAAAATCTGAAAAATTAAATTAGCTACAGTAAAAAATATTTAAAAATGAAAACAAAAAAAAACTACCTATAAAAGTTGGGGAGTAATTTTGGTTACTCTCTTTCTAACTAAACAACTTTTGAATTTAAATTTTTAATTAATTGGTTACTCTATTTAAATTGTAAATATAGATATCTTATAATTAGCTAAGTATCCATTCAAATGGAGAGTAGTTTCAAGTTGGAGTTTTACAAATATATTAAAATAAAATAAAAATTAGCAATAATGAAAAAATGAAGATATATATAATAAAAAAAGGAAAAAAAAAACTACACATTCAAATTGGGGAGTAGTTTCAAGTTGGAATTTTACAAATATTTAAAAAAAAAANAGTTGGAGATTTAAAATTATTTTAAAATAAAAAAAATAAAGAAACTTTCAATTCAAATAAAAATTCAAAAATATAAAGATACTATTAGGATATACATATACATATACATATATATATATATATATATATATATATAAATGCTTATCTCTTTAACTTGTGATGAATTCAAAATTATAATTTAGTAAAAAATATTTTTTTATTTAAATTTTAATAAACTATCAAAATTTGAAAACTAAGCAAATAAGTATTAAAGTAGAAAGGAATGTACAAAGAGAGGGGGATAAAGATAATTTTATGTTACTTATATTTTAAATTTGTTAAAAAATAAAAGATAAATAAATAATACTCAAGAAAATTATCAATAGTACTAAGTACTTGCTAATTCAATAATAAAAATAAAAAGGATCAAACAATTCATTTGATTAGTATATGCTGTGTATCCTTTAATTTTGTATGGATTGTGTTATATTTCTGCACACTATATTAAATAATAAAATACAACTAATATTTATTAAGTTAATATGTCAAATTATCCGCGCATCGCGCAGGTTCTTATACTAGTATATATTAAAGGAATAAGTTTGAATTGTGATTAAGCCAAGTGTCAAGCTACTATAAAGTCACTTGGCAATTTAGGATAATACTATAATTACATTTAATTTAAATTGAAAGGTAAGTTTTATTTTTTTCGAATTTAAACGGAAGGATAGTAAATAAGATTCTCTTAAATTGGAATGGAAAGAAGTGAATTTTTTTTTAAAATTAAATATACAGCTTACTGCCCTATCTTAAGTAATAATACTTTTTTTCTTTATCATAACTAATTATAATGATAAAGATGGAACTATTATCAGTATATACCACTGCTGCTCTTGAGGATAAAAGTAAGAAATAATATATATAGTTTCTTTCTTTTTATTTTCTTAAACAAAGTCAACTCATTTCATTTTCAAGCTTTTGAATTGAAAAACAAACAAACCAAATCCTATCGGAGCTTTTGAATTGGAAAAGAAAACACCAAGAACGAAAAAGATACCTCGAAATTTTGTTGAAGAATAAAATATGAGCGAATGCTCTTCTTCTTTTTTGTCTATAATTGGATTAAATACTAAATAAAATAACTATTTAAAATTTTATAGTAAAAAAAATATATACAAAAAGAGAGGGTGGAGATAGCGTGAGAGATATAATTTGACATAAAATCAATAAAAATAAAATAAAGATAAAGATAATAATTATATATTTAAATACTAATATGAGCAGTAGAATAAATGAATGAAAGTAAATAAAAAAATTATTATAATAAAAAGAAAAGTCAAATTCATCTATAATTAATAATGGAAGTATTGGTCATGATTCTCATTCTCACTGCAGCCTTTTTAAGGATATGAACTATTCTAAGTTATGAGTATCGCAATAAGATGAACTAAGAATTAAAAGTAAAAAACTATGTAAATAAATAATTTCACTATATGAAATTTCATAGTAAGAATAATAATACAGAAGGGGGGGGGGGGGGGGGGGGGGGGGGGGTAGATAATGTGAGAAAATATACATTAAGTTAATTTGAAAAAATAATTTTATATATCATGCTCAATTAGCATTTCAGGTTTGAGAATCAAGATGTGTGTAGTTTGTAAAAATTGCGCGGGGCATCCTATTTGGTCGCCCCCATTTAATATATACCCGCTTTTTTAAAATTTTTTAACTTGTAACCACTTTTAAAATAACTTCAGCTCCCCTTTCCCTCGCTGAGCTGAAGTTTCCCAGTTACAAACTTCAGCGTCCCAACTTATAAACACAACAACTTCAGCATATGGGGCTGAAGTTTCCCAGTTACAAAGACAAAACTTCAGCTCTAGAGAACTTCAGCTCGAGCTGAAGTTTTGTCTTTTGTAAATGGGGAACTTCAGCTCTAGAGCTGAAGTTCCCCATTTACAAAAGACAAAACTTCAGCTCTAGAGAACTTCAGCTCGAGCTGAAGTTTTGTCTTTGTAAATTGGCGAACTTCAGCCTCGTATGCTGAAGTTGTTGTCTTTATAACTTGGGAACTTCAGCCCCGTATGCTGAAGTTCCCCATTTACAAAAGACAAAACTTCAGCTCTAGAGCTGAAGTTCCCCAGTGTAACGGGGAGAACTTCAGCCCGTATGCTGAAGTTTTTGTCTTTATAACTGGAGAACTTCAGCCCCGTATGCTGAAGTTCCCCATTTACAAAGACAAAAGCTTCAGTGGGGAACTTCAGCTCCGTATGCTGAAGTTTTTGTCTTTATAACTGGAGAACTTCAGCCCCGTATGCTGAAGTTCCCCATTTACAAAGACAAAAGCTTCAGTGGGGAACTTCAGCTCCGTATGCTGAAGTTTTTGTCTTTATAACTGGGGAACTTCAGCCCCGTATGCTGAAGTTCCCCATTTACAAAGACAAAAGCTTCAGTGGGGAACTTCAGCTCCGTATGCTGAAGTTTTTGTCTTTATAACTGGGGAACTTCAGCCCCGTATGCTGAAGTTCCCCATTTACAAAGACAAAAACTTCAGCTCTAGAGCTGAAGTTCCCCATTTACTAGAGCTGAAGTTCACAAGCTAATTCAGGCCCGTCTACTAGAATGTTCAAGTTTTGCGTGATTGCCTTTGCTACTTCAGCCCCGCATGCTGAAGTTATGCGCAAAAGCGGGTACAGATGTAATTTTTTTTACAAAGCGGGTATAAGTTAAAACGTGGCACAAAAAGTGGGTACGGATGCAAAAGCCCCGTGTAGTTTAGATTCAATTAGTTTTAAGATACAAGCTACAACCCTATCTTAATGTAGACAAAATTTTCGTCGATAAAATAAAATCAAGACCGAAAAATATTGCAACAATAGTAGTATTTGATTTCAAATAGTTTGAGTGGTACAATCTCTATGAATCCTCTTATTCTACTTTTTCAATATAAATTAAAGGGCCCTTGAGCTTGATCTTGAATTTGATTTGATTTATCCATCGCGAACGCTTTGATTGTTGCCACGAATTTTATCACGAACAAGTAGCCTTGATCTTAACGCCTTGTATTTGATTTGACTTCGTTCTTAATCTTGAATACTTGAAATTTGTGTTGAAGTGCTTGAATGCTTGAACACTTGCAGTTTACAGAGAATTGTGGCCTTTGATCCACGAGCTCCCTTGTGTCTTCTTGTTATAATTTATGGTATTTTTTCTGAGTTATGAAGACCCCTATTTAGTTGTGGGAGGGAAGAGTTGTGATGAAAACAAACTCTTTCAGGCCAATCCGATTGAAGAGTGAGGCTGCATTTGATTGGTCAAAATATGTCACTTGCACACGTGGCGCGATTTCATTGGCCTTTTAATTGAACTTGGCATGCCTTGTCATTTTGACACGTGGCATGATCCGATTGGCTCTTTTGTTTGACTTGGCGTGCCACGTCATTTGACATGCCTCTAGAAAGATGACATCTTGGGCTTAATGAAGTGGGTTCATCTCTATAGCCAATTAGATGACTAGCCCATGGATTAAGACTTATTTATTTAATTCATATATATTAAATTATATAATTAATTTAATTATATTAGACCATAATATTTATTTGGACTAATATATCTTGAATTAAAAATATAGTCCAAATTATTTTATGAATTTAATTTTAATAGAATTTATATACTTATAAATACTCCTTACTTCAAAACTTGTCGAGGTATAAATTCACTGTAACCTCAAGACTAGTTTTGGAGTACTAATAGAGCATGCACCAAATTGACTTCGGGTTAAATCATAACTTCCAATTTGCAATATATCGACATGGACTTAGTAGAAACAACTTGTTTTTGAAGCTTTGAAGACAATTCATACGGATAAGAAGGTGGTTGGCCACATGGGTCTTTTGGCATTTGAATTTCACTTTGCCAAGGATCTTTATTTTTTTGCTTGATTTAAAAAAAATACTCTTTTTCAACTATAAAGATAAACTTGGCCATAATGTTACCTTTTTACCACTACACGTTACTCTTGCGTGCAATAAATTTGGTTGGCAATTATTTTGTCTCCAACTTCACTATGGTCATTAACCAATAAGACCGAGAACATTTTCCACGCTAGCTGTATCTGAATCCCTTTAGTAGACGGTCTGATTACCAATTCCTCATCAGTAACAAATTACTACTGCAGCCTTTTTACAGATTCCACATCGATAATATGCTATTGCAGGTCATGTACGCAAATCTATATAAACCCATGTGTCGTATTTGTTTAGTATCAATTCGCAGTATTTGCTAGCCATTTTGAATCTAGTTTTTTTGACTCGGAAGCATTGACGCGACGGTAATTTTTTTCTTGTGCTTTTCTTCCTTTGTTATCCTTTTTGGCTTTTTGTAGGCCAAACAAGAATGATATGTTATTGTTTAACGAGATGATCCATACATGAAGAAGTCAATCTTAGGGTGTGAAGGGGTGGGTGTTCATCCCCGCTCGAATATCAAAGAGATTACTTAGGCGTGAAAAGATGGATACTCATTCCGCCCGAAAACTGGAGAGATTTCTCTCAGAGTGCGAAGAGATGGATACTCATCCACGCACAAAAATCGGAGGGATTACTTAGGGTGCAAAGGTTCATACGACATATAAAAGGAAAAATTCTCAACAGCATATAGAAGGATCAACCCGCAACAAGATCGACTTAAGGTGCAAAGGGACTTAAATATCCACCTTAAAATTGGAAAATGACAGATCCTTTTAAGGGCAAAACCCACGAAGAGGCCAACTTAAGGTGCAAAGGGACTTAAACGTCCACCTTAAGATTGAAAAATATAGTTTCTTTTAAGGACAAACCCACGAAGAGGCCAACTTAAGGTGCAAAGGAACTTAAATGTCCACCTTAAGATTGGAAAATTAGAAAGCTTCAATCCGAAGGCTTGGTGGACTTGACAGATTCGCCTTGAACACTTGGCAAACTTTGAAGACTTGGCGGACTTCAACTTGAAGACCAATAAACTTGAAGATTTGAGGGACTTGAAGACTTGACAGACTTTGATGCTTTATATCGAAGAGCGGTGGACTTTTAGACTTCAACATGAAGACTTGGAGGGCTTGAATACTTCAACTTGAAGACCGTTGAATATAAAGACCGACGGACTTGAAGACTTAGAGGGCTTAAATACTTCAACTTGAAGACCGAAAAATGCTTGAATATTTCAACTTGAAGACCAGAGGAATTGCAAACTTCAACTTGAAGACCGAAAAACTTGATGATTTGACGGACTTGAATACTTCAAACTGAAGGCGTAGCAGACAAGACGAATTCAACTTGACTAGGCATTAAAGACTTCAACTTGAAGATTTGGCCTTCTAAAAGACTATATCCATCCATCAGAGACGCCAATTTGCTATGGAGGCTTGCCCCCGTTGAACCATCAATCTTTAATAAGGCATAAAGTTCAACGAAAGAATATATGTAAGCCTGATTTTTTTAAAGTTCCAATCAAATGGATTATATTCCCCATGTTTTATTCGGACAACGATTGGTGCAATATGTATCTTTTGAACTCATGCGACTGAACTTAGAATGAAACTTTAAGCTGCCTACGTACCTCGATGAAGAGAATCAAATCATACCGTACTTTAGAATATCTTTTATTTTTAAGTGACCTAACTTTTGCCTAGGCAGCCTTTTTTGAGGTTTCCAACCTAGCGGAATTTTTTTGGACCATACATAGTTTATACTCTTGCGGGCCAGTCGTAACATGCAGTTTATGCTCTTGCGTAAAGGAGCGTAGTGACTTGGAATATAAGCTTGTATTTTGAGGAGCTTTGCAACTTAAAGATTGTGCTCAAATTTGAAGAGCTTCATGATATGCAGTTTAGGCTCGTGCATTCAGGAGCATTGTAATTTGAAGATCTCGCTTACGTTTCTAAACGTTTTTAGAAACATGGGATAGTATATGATTGAAAATACTGCAGATATATAGTGCAATTAATATTACTAGCTCAAAAATCAGCTCTTCTTTCATAACCCCATATGGTTACATAGTTTGTCCATATTGAATTCCTAATAAACACAAGGATTTGAGACCTGGAAGCTTGTGAAGACAAGAAGAAAAGAGATACATGGTTACACTGCGCTAGGACAAATACATCTTGCCCAACTAACAGTGTCTCAAGAGCAGCAGAATTAGTTTCATTCCTCTTCAGCATTTCCCACAATATATGGACATCCTCATATTCGCAGCTCCTCACATCTTGCCGTAGCGTTACAAGCCCTGCACATTGAAAGATCACCACATTGCTGACTTCAAATATACTACATTAAACCGATCATAACAAGTCGCACCACATTGCTGACTTCCCTAATTTTCTTTGTGTCTTGTAAAAGAGAATTTGACAAGCAGAAAATAGGTTGAGAGACGGTCAAAAAAACAAAATGTAGATACTAAAGTATAGTTGGAAAAAAGAATTAGTATTAAAGTATAACAAAAACTGTCACAATTCAATGTCATGAGGTATGTGAACACCAGTAACTTGTTTTAATTTGTTCCAAGTAAGATTTTGTTGTGTAGACCATTCTCTTACATATGTTTATTTAAATAATGTTACGGCTTCAAAAGTCTAACTTCCCATGTCTTTAGGGATATTAATACAGGTGTTTTGGGGTATGCAAAACCTCTTTACAGTACAAAAGGGGAATTGCTTGCATGTACCAAAAACTTCAAACTTGAGACAGATTCCCAGGTATTACCTACTTAACCTGCTAGCTGTCCATTGATATACTCACCTTTTTTATCGGAGGGGAGTGGCGTGGCTGATCAACCAGCAAACAAGATGGCTAACTAAACAGGAGCATGATCGATCTCTCCCATTTCCTTCAGTTCCCATTTCTCAATGGAAGGACAGAAAACATCGACAGATGGATATCGATTTCAACGACAGACATCAAAAACTGCCTCTCATCAATTTCAAAACAGAAATAACTGACACCAATTTTGTAATCTCAATCCCCGCCGGCCCCACAGTCAACTATTAAAACACTTGGCTCCTTATTACTAATTCGGCTGGAGCATCAAATCGTATTTTTTTCATGGAAGCGGTATATCAATGTAGACTTAAACATTTGTGCTTCTCTTTCAAGGACGGCTATCACATCCTTGACAGTAATATTGCGAGGAACCCTGGTGTGTAATGCAACTTGACTTTCGCCAACTCTTCTAACAGCACCTACACAGAATAGCATGTTGATAAAAAGATACATCAAATTGTCAAAGATTATTAGAGCTAATGGCTTCTGTCAATGAAATATATAGCAGGAAATAGTACCAGAGAACCACTCTGAATAAGAAACATCACCCTTCAAAAGGGCAGCCTGGTGCACCTTACTTTGTATTTCTACAATTGGACGTTTCCTTTAAACCATGACTGGTAGGGTGAAGAGTTATCATCCTACTGATCTTATAAAAATATATAAAAAAACACAAGAGAACTTTCCATGTGTCCTGAATCAATTTGAAAACCACATCAAGCAGATATGCTTGAAGCCTTGGGGAAAATGTAACATTCTGAATCATTGCTTCCAGAAGAAATTTCATTCCTCTTGCTGATTCAAATAACCATCAACTCTTGTTCCACTATTTTCAAACCCCAACATATCCTTCATTCTTGGCAGAATGTCTACAGGTAGTTAGTAGGAGTTGATCGTCACGGAAGTCTACTAAAGGTAGCAGTTCTAGATCATCAAGGAAATCTACTATTCACATACCAGTTTTCAATTAATATTGAGGATGGAATAATGATATCACATAAGGGTAAGAAAAACACGGTCTAGTAGAATGGTCAAAGCTTATGCCACCGCAAATTGACTAGTGTGTCATCCTTTCTCAATCATCAATGCCCACCCAGTCATCAAGCACCTCATTGACAGGGTTTCATTTACTAGAAAATGTTACAGGCCAGGAAAAGGACAATTTCACTAGAGAACATGTGGAAATACAAGCATAGAAATGGCCCCGGGAGCAGGACAATCAAGCAAGTTCTCTTGCGCAAAGGAAAGCAAAAAAATTAATTTCAGAGAGCTAGCCTCGGATGGGGAGCCACTAATCAGGCCAAGGAAGTCATCACTGCATCTAAATCACCTTGATTATGAGGAACATCATCCATATTTGGAATGCTCTTGAGACGAGAAACTGAGCTCAATATTATACCATTTTCATACATACCAAGTGTAATAGGGGCAGTTGACTGGCTTCTGTTTTTAGCTTCTTGATTGTCTCTCAGATTTCTTGTGGGAGTTGATAAGGACCTCCGCTTCACATCTTTACCAGGCTGTGAATGAGACGCCAAGTTGAGTGCCCCTTCACGATTCTGCCTGGCCTGTTCAGCCATTAATTGCCACTTCGACATCATATCATCTCCTCCAACCGCAGCTCGAGCAGCAACATTTGCAGCTGTTGTCCGCAACTTGCCATCCTCTTCCTTGTTTCCCTGCAAAGGTCCAAAAGTTGGGACGACGAATTGTAAGGTCTTTTAAAGGAAGAAATGACCTTTGGTACCATTAGCTTATCTTGGAACTGCCTGTAAAATACAAATAGGGGGGCGAAGAGAGAAAGTACCTTTAATGACCTTATGCGACCTGCATCCTTCTCCTTATCACCATCATCTCCGATATCACCCTCTGGCTGATATAAAGGTAATCAAAATTAGAAAGTTTGCAAATGAAAACTGACAAGAAAAAATTAGATGAATTAACCACCAAGCAGAAACAAGAGTAACTCACTTCATTTGCCACTTGTAATTTTTCTGCTTCTGCCTGCTTCTTTTCCCATTCTTCCCGAACTTTCCCGTTCATTAACATGATTTGTTGACCAACATCTGAGGTGACAATTGTTCTATGTCTTGACTTCTCAATATCGACCCTCTGCAAAAATAAATGGAACTCCATCTCAGATTTCTGGTATAAATCCTATATTCAAATTTTTTCACATGTAAAAGGAAAAAATAGGTCATCCTTATCAACATTTTGTAATTAAATTTTTACCAAAGATAGGATAGAAAGTTAACCTTTTTCGATAGTCTGATGAGACTGCTCATAAGTCCATGCATCCTTTCCTCCACACACTAGAAGTTAAACATATAGTGGTCAAGGATATCGCAACACAAATTTGAACAACAAAAACAAGAAAAGATATAATCTCACCAATGATAAGCATCTTTCGACATCATTGCTCATATTCTTTAAACCACACTTTGCCACTGTCAGAAACACAGAGAAGGGAGACAAAACCACAGATTTCAGTTCAGCGGCAAGACAACTTTAGTAGCCCGGAAATTTTCAAAATGTTTAAGGCCTAATTAGAAGGTTATCAAGTGCTAAACACATCGTTTGACATGCCAACAATGGAAACCAAAAAAAAAGGGAGGTTGAAAAATGTATGTGGTGATTTCTAAGTGTATTGAACTGGTAAAATGACCAAAGGAACAAAAAAAAGATTGGAAATTTTCCCAGCACATGCTTCGAGCATGCACCGCACGCCCATAGCATGGGGTAGTTGAAAATTTTGGAGAGGGGTTCCAGGCGGAGGTAGAATTCTTAGCCATGCCTATCGCATGTTCGGTCACAGAACCCAGGGCAAAACTCATGCCGCGAGCACACCATGAGGGAGGCCTGTAGAAGCTAACTCCCTCATACAATGGCCATGCGCCACATGGGTTCCTGCTTGGCCAGATATAGAGGGCATGCGATACTCATGCGCCACATGAGTACCACATAAGACCAAGCGACGGGGAGAGAGAAATGAAATACGCCCTCCACTCCATTGTGTTTTTGCACTATTTCCTTATTAATCCGTGTCAAAAAGAAAGACACATTTTTATATTTCTTGATGAGAATCTTTTATAGCCACACAAATGTTATATCATGTTAAAGACTACAAGTTTCAAAAGTATTATAGTTACACAAATGTTATGGTATGTTTAAGATTATAAGTTTCAAAATCTCATCGCCATACAACTGTTATGGCATGTTAAGACCACAAGTTTTAATAGTCTTCTTTTCTTTCTAAAACATCGTGCCGAGTCAAACTATGCCAAATTTATAAATTCAAACTGAGGAAGTAGATCCTTGTTAGGGCATGGAGCATTTTGAGAGGGGATTCTCTGAGGAGCTAATCCATGATCCAATGAGTTCCCAATGAAGTTTTGGTGTAATTATAACTCATTAATTCTAGCCCTAATGCAAGATCTTTAAATTTCCAAGAAATCTCCAGGAACCCCTTCAATGGAGATTTTCAAGATTCATCTTCAAAAGGTAAATTTACTACTCAATTCTGTATTGTATAAATGAGATTTCAAAGATGATTTGGAGTAGAAATTATTATTTTATTGAAATATTTATTGAACTCTAGAAGTAGGTCTTATCAATGAAGTTGAGTAGTTGGAAGGGATGATGAATAGTGACTCGAAAATAATAATTGAGCTACGTAGTGATCTTAATAGCTTCATTGACTTTTTGAACACAAAGAAGTATTATAAAGTCGAACCACTATATTGGTGAAGGTTTGGGATTTTAGTTGGCTTTGAGCCTAAGTATAACATAGTTGAATGATGTAATTGGTACTGTTGAAGAATCCCACATCAGTGGTGAAGGGGATAGGTGGTCTCTTTAATATGTCGTGGGCAATCCTCGCTTCTTGAGCTTGCTTTTGAGGTTGAGTTAGGCCCAAGGTCCATTTCTTTATTATGGTACCAGAGCCAAGTCAACCCAATTCTTGTTTCACCGATATTAGCCCCCAATCTTATATTGTCCACGCTCCAGATATCCAGTCATGAGCTTACGGGGATGTCGGAGTCACACATATGTTTGGCGGGAGGCAATTATTTCCTTACATGGTCTTGGACAATCCTCACATTATGAGCTAACTTTTGGGGTTGAGTTAGGTCCAAGGTTCATTTCTTTATTATGGTATCAGAGTCAGGACCCATCACAACCCGATGTTGAGTCCCCATATTATATTATTCACGCTTCATATGCCCAGCCCTGGCGTACAGGGGGGATATTAAAGAGTCCCGCATCGGTGGTCCAGGGGATGGGTGGTCATTTTAATATGACTTGGACAATCCTCACCTCTTGAGCTAGCTATTAGGGTTGAATTAGGTCTAAGGTCCATTTCTTTATCAAGTTGTGAGAAAGCACGGGAAAAAAATATATTTCCTGTTGCTATTATTGGATACTATTTATCCTGTATTACGGTATGTGATTTTTATTGTATTTTTATTTTTTATTTTTTATTTTTATTATTTTTTATTTTTTTATTTTATTTTATTTTCTTTGTTTTATTTTTTTAATTTTTTGGTTTTTAGCCGAGGGTCTATTGGAAACAGCCTCTCTACCTGCACTAGGTAGGGGTAAGGTTTGCGTACAGACTACCCTCCCCAAACCCCACATGTTGGGACTAGACTGGGTTTGTTGTTGTTGTTGTTGTTAACTATGTTACAATTCGCCTCATTTATAAGTATACATAATACATAACCTACTCCTATTACATACGGGTTATATATATTCATACAACTATCTAACACTCCCCCTCAAGCTGGTGCATATAAATCATATGTACCGAGATTGTTACATATGTAACTAATACGAGGACCAGTAAGGGACTTGATGAAAATGTCTGCAAGCTGATCATTCAGCTTCAGAAACTTTGTAGCAATATCTCCCGAGATATCTTTTCTCTTACAAAGTGACAGCCAATTTCAATGTGTTCAGTTCTCTCATGAACCACTGGATTTGATGCAATATGAATAGCAGCCTGACTATCTCTGGCTGATCTCACCAAATTTTAACTCCTTGAACAACTGTTTGATCAAAATCAGCTCACATGTTGCCATAGCCATTATTCTGCTTCTGCACTAGACCAATCAACCACGTTATGTTTCTTGCTCTTCCAAGACACCAAATTACCTCCTACTAAGATACAATATCCGGACATAGAACGTCTATCAGAAGGTGATCTTGCCCAATCAGTGAGTATCCAATGATCTGCTCATGGCCTCGATCCTCAAACAATAATCCTTTTCCTGGAGCTGATTTTATATACCGAAGAATGCGGACAACTGCATCCCAATGACTATCACAGGGAGAATCCATAAATTGACTCACAACACTCACAGGAAAGGAAATGTCGGGTCTAGTCACCGTGAGGTAATTTAATTTACCAACCAACCGCCTATATCTTGCGGGATCGTTGAACGGCTCCCCCTGTCCTGGCAGAAGTTTAGAATTCGGATCCATCGGAGTGTCAACAGGTCTACAACCTGTCATTCCTGTTTCCTCAAGAATATCTAAGGCATACTTCCGTTGTGAGATCACAATACCTGAGCTAGACTGAGCGACTTCAATACCCAGAAAATACTTTAGTCTGCCCAGATCCTTAGTCTGAAAGTGCTGAAAGAGATGTTGCTTCAACTTACTAATACCATCCTGATCATTGCCGGTAATAACAATATCGTCAACATAAACGACCAGATAAATACAGAGATTTGAAGCAGAATGTCGATAAAATACAGAGTGATCAGCTTCACTACGAGTCATGCCCAACTCCTGAATAACTATGCTGAACTTACCTATAAGGCTCGAGGAGACTGCTTTAGACCATAGAGGGACCGACACTACCGACATACAAGGCGACTCCCCCTGAGCAACAAAACTAGGTGGTTGCTCCATACAAACCTCATCGTCAAGGTCACCGTGAAGAAAAGTATTCTTAATGTCCAACTGATAGAGAGGCCAATGGCGAACAACCATGGATAGAAAAAGGCGGATTGATGTTATTTTAGCCACGGGAGAGAAAGTATCACTGTAATCGAGCCCAAATATCTGAGTAAACCCTTTAGCAACAAGACGAGCCTTAAGTCGATTAACCTGGCCATCTGGACCAACTTTGACTGCATACACCCAACGACAACCAACAGTCGATTTACCCGAAGGAAGAGGAACAAGCTCCCGAGTACCACTCGTATGTAAAGCAGACATCTCGTCGATCATCGCCTGTCGCCACCCTAGATGAGACAGTGGTTTACCTGTAGACTTAGGGATGGGAACAGAGGACAAAGATGATACAAATGCAAAATGGGATGATGACAGACGATGGTAACGTAAACAGACATAGTGAGGATTAGGATTAAGAGCGGACCGTGTACCTTTTTGTAGTGCAATCGATTGACTAAGAGGAGACAAGTCCACAGTATTAGTAGGGTCAGGTGCGTGACGTGAATCAGCTGGGCCTCATGCTGGGCGCGGACGACGGTGATAAGTCAGGAGTGGTGGAGCTGTAGAAGGTTGAACTAGACTAGCTAGTGGCACTGGAGCTATGGGTGGTGGAACTGGAGTTATAGGTAGTGGAGTTGCAACTGAAGCGATAGCGGAAGATGAATGGGAGATAGTGACTGAATCTCCAAAAGCTGAAACTGGTAGCACCTCAGAAATATTTAAGTGATTACCTGGACCTGTGAAGTATGATTGGGTTTTAAAGAAAGTAACATCAGCAGACAAAAGGTACTGCGGGAGGTCAGGAGAATAGCATCGATATCCTTTTTGCGTTCTCGAGTAACCCAGAAACACGCACTTAAGAGCACGAGGTGCTAACTTATCTTTTCCTAGAGTAAGGTTATGAACAAAACCCGCTCCCATATTCTGAAGTTTTGACAAACTGGGATGTCCCAACCGTTTATATAATAAATCTGGTGAATCAGTTACAGGACAAGTAATAAAGTCCATCTAATTCACGCCCGATACCAAAGATCCACCTTGTACTACGTTCCTGTATAAAAACAGGGTCATCAAGAAATAAAATAGACCATTTAAGTGATTTGGCTAAGCGACTAACGGCTATAAGATTAAAAGGACTATCGGGAACATAAAGAACTGAATCTAAAGGTAAGGAAGGAAGTGGACTTGCTTGACCTATTCCAATTGCCATGGTTTAAGACCCGTTGGCCATTGTGACTGTTGGGAGAGATTGAGAACATGAAATAGTAGTGAAAACAGAGTTGTTACCAGAAATATGATCAGATGCACCTGAATCAATGACCCAAGAATCAGAGGTTAAAGATTGGGAGACACGAGTCACGCTACTATCTGTTTGAACAACGGAAGTTATCCCTGAAGATGTCTGTTCACATGCTTTGTACTGAAGGAACTCAATATAATCCGGTAGAGAAACCATCCAACTATTCATAGTATACAACCAATTTCTCACATTCTTGATAAAATTGTATCGCTAACCTTGGAATGCCAAATCAAGAACACCCTTTTTGTTTGATAAAACATTGTTCACTCGCCGGAAATTACAGAAGGTTGTCAGAATCTGATGAAACTTGAATGACAAGATCCGGAATAACCTCCTGAGAAATCTGTCCAAAAGAAGCTTCGTCGAAAGAAACACTGTAGCCGCTGGAAAGTCAGTGTAGTCGCCGAAAAATCTCAAAGTGATTGGAATAAAAAGAAAAAGGTATGGGTAGGCTCGGAATTACTAGGCGAGCAGGCTGTTTAAAAGAAATTTTTTTCAAAATCTGACAGGAAAAGGGCACACGCGCCGGTGCGTGTGAAGACGCGCCGCCGGAAGCAGATCTCTGTCAGGCGCGTGGTTGAGTATTTTCCGGGGAATTCTGGGGTGTGGTAGGATCTCTCTTGGGAATCTTGTGGACGCGTTGGATTTTGCACAACACTGATAATGACTTTGACGCAATCAGTCACTTAGGTTATCAGAAAATTGCACGGTGACTGAGTTCTTTCTTCCCGGATGTCGCTGGAATGACGCACAACGATCTTTTCTTACCAATGCTCAGAATCCATGTGAGAATGCACGGGAGAAAAATCTATTATTATCATTCTATGTTACAATAAGCCATATTTATATGTATAAATAACACATAACATACTCCTATTACATAAGGGACTAGAACTAATTATATATATTCACATAAATATTCTAACAATGGGGATTAGGATTAAGTAAGGTCTATATACCTTTCCGAAGTGCAATCAGCTAACTAAGAGGAGACAAGTCCGTAGGAGGAGCAGAGTCAGGGGCATGGCGTGCATCAGCTGGGCCTGATGTTGGGCGCGGACGACTACGATAAGTCAGGAGTGGTGTTACTGTGGCTCGGGATCTAGGAGGAGTTACAGTCAGGGTTGTAGGTGATGTAGCCGTTGAGGAAGGTGAAGGGGAAATAGTGACTGAATCTTTAAAAAATGGAACTGGTAGCACCTCAGAAATGTCTAAGTGACCACCTAAGCCTGTGAAGTATGGCCGAGTTTCAAAGAAGGTAACATCAGCAGACATAAGGCACCGCTGGAGGTCGAGTGAGTAGCATCGACACCCCTTTTGCATTCTCGAGTAACTTAGAAATACACACTTAAGAGCACGGGGAGCTAATTTATCTTTTCCTGGAGTAAGGTTATGAACAAAATATGTGTTCCCAAAGATACGAGCTGGAAGAGAGAACAAAGGTGAGTGAAGAAACAACACAGAGAATGGAACTTGATTATGGATAGTTGAGGATGGCATACGATTAATAAGATAACAAGATGTAAGAACTGCATCACCCAAAAACGCAAGAGAACATGAAATTGTATGAGTAGGGTACGAGCAGTCTCAATGAGATACCTATTCTTCCTTTCCGCTACCGCATTTTGTTGAGATGTGTATGGACAAGATGTTTGATGAATAATCCCATAAGAGTTCATAAACTGCTGAAATGAAGAAGACAAATACTCTGGGGAATTATCACTATGAAGTGCGCGAATAGAAACCCCAAATTGATTTTGGATTTCAGTGTGGAAGGTCTAAAAAATAGAAAAAACTCAGATCGATTTTTCATCAAGAATATCCAAGTGTAGCTGGAATGATCATCAATGAAACTAACAAAGTTGCAGAATCCCAAGGTAGAACTGACCCGACGAGGACCCCAAACATCTGGAATTTATACACAGCGATAAATATTTCACGACTGCTCTGATACAATGTGAGAAAGCACGGGAGAAATATATTATTGATATGTTAACTATGTTACAATGAGCCGTATTTATAAGTATACGTAATACATAACCTAATCCTATTAAATACGGGACTAAAACTAATTATATATATTCATACAACTATCTAACACAAGTATTGTTGTGAGTTGTTATTAATGAAAACATATTATATTGAGTAGTTTGATTGTGGTGAGACCTATTGGAGCATATGCGGATTCAAGGGTTAAGTTGAGGTAAGTTGAGGATTACACTTCCTTGAGGCTTTTTCCTCAAATGCATGATTTGAAATGATTTTGAACTGCATTTTAAAATGTGAATCCATGCCTGTGGAGATGAGCTACCGTGAACTTCTCCATGTTTTATTTATATGATGCTTTTAAGTGTTATTTGATCGGTAAATGAGATGTAGAAACCATGTTAATACTTCATGAAGTATATCAATGAAAATAGCATTTGCCTTGAAATGAAATGGTATTCATAACCTATGTTTGATATTATAAACATAGGTTACAGCTTGAAAAAAGTTATAAGGGTTTAGATGCTGTATTCGTCCATGAGTGCCAAGATTTGTAAAAAGATGGAAATAATGACAGCTCTAATGCCAAGAATCTGATAAAAAGTTAAGCCTTGGCAAAGCCTTGTCCAACATGGACACCACATGGCGTATTTAGCCTTGGAAAAGAGAGGAGCCTTGTCCACCATGGACACCTCAATAAGTGGCCATTACCTTGTCGATCGGGAGGATGATCGACCATCATTCAATTGTGAGTAATAGCATACATATATATAATAGACATGGGAAATGTGAACATAAGCAAATGAGAAGGGTTTGAAATGTGTTTGATAGATGATATGTCTTGACTTGATATTGGAGATTACAATTTGTGATATTTGTGTGAATGTTTTGTCATCATGACATGACATGATTCTCAAACTATTTTGAAGACTATCATTATTATGCAAGTATTTGTAAAAGACATATACTAGGAGACATACGATTAGAAACGAAGTTATTCGGGACAAGGTGGGAATGGCCTCTGTGGACGACAAAATGAGGGAAGTTAGGCTGAGATAGTACGGGCATGTGAAGTGGAGATGCACAGATGCCCCAGCGAGGAGGTGCAAGAGGTTGGCTATTGTGGCTCTGAGGAAAGGTAGAGGTAAGCCGAAGAAGTACTGGGGAGAAGTGATAAGACAGGACATGGCATGTTTCTGACCCTAGATAGGAGGGTATGGAGGTCGAAGATTAGGTAGAAGGTTAGTAGACCGTCGAGTTTGGGACTCTGTATCTGCTCCATTTTTTCCATTCCAGTATCCATATGATCATTTTAGTATTTTCTTATTCTTTCGATTTCATTGTCAAGCTAAAATTTAAAAGGAAAAAATCTTCTTACTCAAGAATATGTATCCCTCCAAGAGAAGTTGTTGTGGGAATAGAAGATAAGGAAAATAGTTTCATTAATAAAATCCTGATCCTCCGCCAGCCATTTCACATGCTAGACAGGCTATGGAGGATCTAGATCTGAGTTAATTTCATAAGACCAGATGGAGGGACACAAGATTTGCCTCTTGACTCCTAGGCCTGGAACCTGTTGTTCCCCTTGCTTAGGTTATATTATTGCTTTGTTATTTTTGTTGTTAATGTTTTTGTCTGTAGTATTTTCAACATGACCTCTTCATTATTGTTCTCCTTTTCAAACCTGTTAAAAATTATTTGTCTTGAGCCGAGGGTCTTTCGGAAACAGCCTCTCTACCTCCATAAAGTAGTTAGGGGTAAGGTTTGTGTACACTTTACCCTCCCAAACCCCACAATGTGGGATTACACAGGGTATGTTGTTGTTGTTGTACGTATCCCATCTCTTTGGAGTAAGTAAACTTATTGAGTTGTGCCAGTTGCTCAGCCCTTTTTGGCTTTTTGGCCACCTTTTCTTTATCTATTTCAGGATGAGGTGTGGCACATGAATGAAAAGGCGAACTAGGATAACTTTTCCTCTTCCAGTAAATTTTGGTGACACTCCACTTTATGAGCATCGTGGTTTAGCATTTCTTTCTTTAATTAAGCTGGGGGTTGTCCCACATGGTCATCCTTATTCCTATGTCTTAGATGCTCCATACATAGATGAGTCGGGTTGTAATTAAGGTTATTCACATTGCACGTATGAAAGCAGTACTATTGATATGTATATTTTCATTATATGGGGCAGATGAGCCAAGGCTTACATGTTTCATGCATGGATTTACAAATTGTTTTGAAATGGTTTAAAGTACATATGGTCGGGTAGATCATGTGGGTTGGTTTGCTCGGTAGGGTAGAGTGTCGGGTGTCGGTCACGTGATCCCATGGATTTTGGGGTGTGAAAACAACTTCCTCTATCATCTAAATTACAACATCAAGTTGCATGTTCAGAGAACTGAAGAATTAAACAGAAGGATTTAACTTATTCCAGTCAATTTCTTTTGAAGCGGAATTTTCTGCAGAATCAGCCTTTCCTCTTCTTCTCGCACAGCTTGAAGAGATGCTTCAGAAACTCGACTGTCTTCCTTGGGCCCAGAAAATAGTTGTTCTTCCTCCTCCTGTTGTGAGCATTAAGAATCAATAGGTCATACTTTTTAATATCCACATTCAATAACTTGTGTGGTGATTAAAGAATGGTTTTCTCTGAACAAAAGCAAGGTATTACCATTAGATTAACTCCACTAACAGCCGTAACATCACTAAGTTGTTCAATGCTCTGATCCGAAAAGGCTCCAAACACCTTTTGCTTCTTTCTGTGGACAATAGAGAGATAAAAACAAGATAAAATTAAGTCAACACTTTGAAGAAATAACACTGAGGTGCTACATCAGTAAATTATCAGACTAGCTATAGAAAGTTTGTTTACCCTGAAGGTGGAGAGAAACCTTGTGTAACGAGAGGCTTCTTCTGCCCGATAGTAGGCTTTTTCAAGGGTATCTTTCCATTGTTTGTGGACCCAATTGGAGATGTCACAGAAGGTGTTCTAGAATTCAACTGAAAGAACAAAATAAGGAACGCAGGAAAGATAATTTTATATTTTGGCCAAATTTACAAGCAAATACCAGATAGGCTAAAATGCTGCAGAAAATCCAGACAGGAACACAGAGATGTGCAGACCTAATATAAACCTCCCCCACCCCCACTCACCTCCCAAGTGTCAAGGTCTTTGTGAAAGAAATCCACAAGTTTATATGGTCTGGTAGTCTTCCAATGTCCAGCAACAACAACAAAGACAAACCCAGTGTAGTCCCACAAATGAGGTCTGGGGAGGGCAGAGAGTACGCAGACTTTACCCCAGCCTTTAAAAGACAGAGAGGTTGTTTCCGGTAGACCCTCGGCTAAGGGAGGAAAAAGGGAAAGGGCAATAACAAGCAAACCAATCTGACAACCGAAGCGAAAATACAAAACTAACGCTAAGTAATGCAAATAGAAAATCGAATCAAGGCAGCAACAAGTAATAACAACAAATCTAGGGATAAAAAGAAATACCCGAAGGACACTAAGAGATGTATCAAAGCTACTGTGACAAACAAGGACAACACTCGGCTACCTAACCCTCTACCTTTATTCTCAACCTCCACATTTTCATATCTATGGTCATGTCCTCAGTCAGCTGGAGCAACACCATATCTCGCCTAATCACCTCACCCCAATACTTCTTCGGTCTGTCTCTACCTCTTCGTTGGCCCTCCAACTCCAGCCTCTCACACCTCCTCACCAGAGCATCAGTGTCTCTTCTCTTAACATGCCCGAACCATCTAAGTCTTCCAATCTCCAGCAAAAGAGAAAATCATCTCCCAAAGAATAAAAAGCCCGAGAAAGGAAGCGTTTCGGTTGTGTGAATTGACTAAGAAAAAGGAACTCATATCAATGTATAATTATGAAGTGAGGTTTGATGTATTATCATAATAAAAGGGAGGTTTTCAAGACCCCGAGAGAATGTCTTTCTAACGATATGTACGACGAATCGATTAACAGGGCCCTTGAAACTCATAAATAGAAAGATAAATAGATTCATGCAAGTCATCAAATAATGGGGTTCAACAAAGCTGAGTTGTCCGCGAACAACACATGCAATCACGTATTAGAATATAAAATAAGCAAACAGTTTAAGAATCTATCATGTAAACAATGCTATTACTTTCTTCTTGTCCTTAGTTTTATTTTTTCCTTTTATTGATAGAGGGGGAGGGGAGAGAAATATGCCAACTTTAATTCTTATTTTTATTATCTAAGACGGAATAAAATGAACTCATATGGAGCGAATGGTCATCCAGACAACCCCAATCAGTTTGGGAAACCAACAACAACATAACGCCTCAGTTTCAAACAATTTGGGGTCAGCGATACAAATCCTCCTTCCTTTCATTTAGCTCAACTCACACACCATCATTACCAAAACTAAAATAAAAATGCAAGTAAAAAAGACAAATAAATATAAAAATAATAGGTAATAACAACAATAATAATAGGAGCTCTCTATCAAGTCTAAAACATATTCCCAACTAGTAGCTATCACCTATATGAATTTTTCTCTTCCATTGTGCCTATCTATCTTTAGCTAGTTCTGCATTGGTTCCTAGGATTTGTAGGTCTTTCGAGACAATTTTCTTCCATGTGATTTTAGGTTTATTCGATCCCCTTTAACACCTTCCCCCGCCATAGTTTCACACCTATGGACCAGTACATCTATAGGTCGACGCAAGACATGACCAAGCCAATTCAAGCAACGTTTTCTCATTTTATCCTCAATGTGTTCTACTTGTACCTTCTGGCAAATGTGGTCATTTTTAACCTTATCTAATCTTGTGTGACCGCACATCAATCTTGGCATATGCATTTCTGCAACAATCATCTTGGGAAACCATGCATTGTTATTCATTGATTCTTTTTATTTTTATTTTTTTAATTGTGATAGGTAAAGTTTTAAAAGTTAATAATCTATTCTTATTAGTGGAAGAAATGACTTGAACATATTCAGGAAACGACTAACATTTTAACAAGTTTAAATTGAATTCCACATGCATGCATTGGATAAACTAATAAACATGTGATTTCCTAGTACAACTAATGCGAGTCTTTTCCCGTAAGTGTTAAGCTAGAAAGAGAACATTTTATATCTTTGAAGAACAACATTGAGCCAACAGAGAATAAGTTCCAAGAAGTAGATAAATTAGATGCATTAGACATGTTCACCCAGGTGTGCTGTTGAGATGGGAACCCTATAGAAGACTAAACATTTCTAGATGAAACAAAACTGCATTTACTCACAACTAGCATACGACAATGTGAACTAATAAAATATTTGGAAGCAATGACGTTAAATCACATGGTAGAAACTAGAAAGAGCATGGCCAAGCATAAACGGATATTAGAAGTGTGTGGAAAATATAGAGATTAAAAGCATTATGGTGAAGTCTTGGATCAAGAAGCTGAATGGTTTTGAAGATTGAAAAATGAACTCAGAGTTGAACCAGGTCCATCACCGGAGACATAGACATGCAGAGTAAATGGCACGTGAGGTGATCACAAACAGGAGATAAACACAATTAGTGATCTGAAGATATATCTCCTGATCGAAAAGGTTGCAAATTGATAGGGATATGGACTCCTTATTCAGTAAGGACAGAATCAAGATAGAAGAGGATCTAGGGAGTTGAGATCAACTAGAACTCTTCCACCAAGGAAGAGTTGCATCCGAATTCTAGTATATCTCCTTTTCTACTGATCCTATATATTGTCAAGTGATCTTATTGAACAGGCGCGCACAAACATAGAAGCAAAACAAGAATTGAGAACAAAATTGCCAAAGCAATCTTGTAAGCAGTTCGTGTGAGAATTTCCTGTGCGATTCTGAAGCTACTTGAACCAGCTAGAAGAACCAGTTCCATTTGTTGTCTTTTAGTCTAGTTTATTTGTAGTAGGTGATTACAAAGTGTATCTTTCAGCTTTATCTAGAAGCAATTGTAATAGATACTGAGTATTCAAGTTAGAGTTAACTTGAAGCTTGTCGCAAATAGCTAGAGGCTAGTTTGCCACAAGGGGATTAGAGTTAGTCCTTAGGTTTACAAAAGAGTTTATTTTGTAAATGTTGTTTGGCTCGTTGATTTAGCGAAGAGTTTGGGAAAATCCTATTGGGAAGTAGGTCGTGGTTTTTTCACCTTTTGAGCCAGGTGTTTTCCACGTAAAATTGTTGTGTTCCTTTATTTTCTGCAATTATTATTCCGCAAACTGTAGGAGTTGGAACACATAGAAGAACCTGGTCCTTCTATAACTACTGCACGCAAAAATTGGTCACCACACAAATCACCCCCCTTCTTGTGTGGTATTGACATAGATAAATAACAATTGGTATCAGAGCGGGTTATCCTTGAAGATGCTAACACCTTAGGAAAAGATCAAGATGAGTGCACTACCTGGGAACTGGGAAGGACAATCAACTGCTAGGACACCACTCTTCAATGGCCAATACTACTCCTGGTGGAAGAACAGGATAAAAGATCACTTAATTGGAGAAGACTATGAATTATGGGACATAGTCACTGACGGTCCTTTGGCCACCATGAAGAAGACTGCTGAAGGAGTAGATGTGCCAAAGACAAGAGTTGACTGCACTGCTGAAGACTTAAGAAAATGGGAAAAGAATGCCAAGGCCAAGAAGTGGCTTGTGTGAGGACTTGGTCCAGATGAATACAGTAGAATTCAAAGATGCACCACTGCCAAGGAAATTAGAGACATTTTGCAAGTGGCTCATGAAGGAACTGCACAAGTGAAAAGATCCAGAGGTACATTACTATATGTGAGAATGCACGGGAGAAAAATCTATTATTGATATTAACAATGATACAATGAGCCCTATATATATAATACATGTGCTACTCCTAATACATATGGGATTAGGGTTATTTACTACTATTAACTATCAAACTAACACTCCCCCTCAAGCTGGTGCATATAAATCATATGTACCGAGCTTGTTACATATATAACTAATGCGAGGACTAGTGAGGGACTTGGTGAAAATATCAGCAAGCTGATCATTCGACTTCACAAATTTTGTAGCAATATCTCCCGAGAGTATCTTTTCTCTAACAAAGTGACAGTCAATCTCAATGTGTTTAGTTCTCTCATGGAACACTGGATTTAACGCAATATGAAGAGCAGCTTGATTATCACACACAAGTCTCATTTTACTAATCTCACAAAATTTCAACTCCTTGAGCAACTGTTTGATCCAAATTAGCTCACATGTGGCCATAGCCATTGCGATATTCTGATTCTGCACTAGACCGAGCAACCACATTCTGTTTCTTCCTCTTCCAAGACACCAAATTTCCTCCTACTAAGACACAATATCCAGACGTAGAACGTCTATCAAAAGGTGATCTTGCCCAATCAGTGAGTATCCAATGATCTGCTCATGGCCTCGATCCTCAAACAATAATCTTTTTCCTAGAGCTGATTTTATATACCAAAGAATGTGGACAACTGCATCCCAATGACTATCACAGGGAGAATCCATAAACTGACTTACAACACTCACAGGAAAAGAAATGTCAGGTCTAGTCACTGTGAGGTAATTTATTTACCAACCAACCGCCTATATCTTGCAGGATCGCTAAGAGGCTCCCCCTGTCCTGGCAGAA